>JAUCMR010000107.1:27397621-27409043 GCA_032357425.1 Enteromius argenteus
TAAGAAATATATTCTTTGTTTTTTCTCATTGTGTTGATGATTAAGGGATTTTGGGCTTTGTTTTCCCTCCTATATATGTTTCTGTGAAACAAGAAACCATGGCTGGGTAATTTCATGTCCATAATCACCCTGCAGTGCTCAGAATTCTGAATATGAATGGGAATATACTTCAGAGATATTTTACTTCTAGGGGTGCCAATAATTGTGGCCAACAAGTATTGGAGAAAACTTTTATTTCACAATGAGATTTTCTCCTCATTTCAATTGTTTTAATTCAATGATAGGTTAGAATTCTGTACATTTTTTGAATGAAAGATCAAAAGGATAAACAATGCAGATTTATTTTCACAGCCACTTTTATTTAGATTTACCAAGGGTGCCAATATTAGTGGAGGGCACTGTAAATAATTGCTTTAATCATTGTGTATCATCAATGTACAAATTATTATTTTTTCAAATATATAAATATATTCTACAATATTGCAGGGTTATTGGAAGAAATGCTACCGAATTCAAACAATTTTCCTTTCATATATTTCTGCATGTCATTTTTAGTAATGGTAGGATTCATTTCACAGTAATGTTTGAATGAATGTTTTGTTTCTCTGTGAAGTTCATGAAAAGAGTTTACCCAGCTGAGAGAATTCCATGGCGGATCTCTCTGTCTGTTCTCTGTGAAAATAGAAAAGTCTCTTCAGAGCGTTCCTCAAATATCTGTGTCACACACACACACACACACACCTCGGCCCGCAGACGACACTGCTGGAGGAGGCTGTCAGCCGGGGCGTCTGATCACAAAAAGATGAAAGAGACATAAACTGATTCTACTTTTACTATCTTTCTTTCTGTAGATACAAAAGAAATCAGCTCAATGTGGCCTGGCATGATTGTTAGAAACACATTATTTCCAGATGATCCAATATGATGTATCATGATGAATTCGGAAGAGATGGCAGATCAAACTAAGAGCACCATAAAGGCATAGTTCACAAATAAAAGAGTTACATTTTCTCTAAAATGAAAAATCTGTCATAATTTATTCACCCTCTTGTCATTCCCAGCTTGTATGACTTTCTTTATTCCATGAACTACAAGTGCTGTGTGTGTGTGCATTTTATCTACTGCGTTTGTTTGAGCTCAAGGTGAGAGTAAATTCCAGGTGTATGTAATAACAGCGTTGGCTTTTGCTTCATATCCTGCACTGCTGGAGTCTTATTAGATGTCAAAATAGAGTCTGAATATTGACATCTGCAGGACAGACACTGATGTGGCTGTGTTTATTCTGTAGAGAGATAGACTGGCTGTGAACTCAGATGTCAAATTGGACTGCAGATAATAAACACAATAATTCAAAAGTTTCAGGTCAGTAGGACTTTTCTCTTTTATTCACCTTACATCATGATTTCAGCTAATTGCTGTTATTTGAACTTTCTTTTCATCAAAGAATCCAGAAAAAATGCAGCACAGTTTCCACAAAAATATTAACCGTTTTCAACATTGCTAAAAAAAAAGAAATATTTCTTGAGCAGCAAATCAGCATATTAGAATGATTTAGAAAGAATTCTTCATATTAGAATTGAGAAACATGATACTGAAGACTGGAGTAATGATGCTGAAAATTAGCTTTACATCACAGAAATAAATTACATTTTATTTCATAATATTTCTGTCCAAATGTTTTTTTTTGATCAAATAAATAGTCTTGGTGATAGGGATGGGCAATATGACCTGAAATCAAAACATTGTATAATTTAACACTTTACCTCAATCATTCAATGATTTTAGAAAAAATATTTAATTATTTCGTTTATTTATTTATTTATTTATTTATTTTACCCTCATAGTTCATTAAAGGTTTAACTAATAAAGGTGAGGGGTTTTTTTCTAATGAAAGAGTACATTATCTTTCATTTTTTGCAAACAAAATAAATATATTGTATTTTTGATCAAATCTTGCCAACCCTAAATAATAATAATAATAATAGTAATAGTATGCATATATGTAAATATGCATTTTTTAATTTCTTTTTATTTTAGTTTTTGCTTAAAATTTTTCATAGTAGTATTTGTTTAATTATTATTTATTTATTAATGCCTTTTTGTCTTGATGCTATAAAGTTCAATTTTAAATGTATGATATAAATTTGTAAATATGTGCTATGATTAAATATGATTAAATATGATTAATTGCGATTAACCACATCCAAAATATAGTTTATATTAATATGTATATATTTATATTAATGTAATTATATCATATATTTAATATATAAATGTAACATTTTTAACATGCATGTGTATTTACAGTATATATACATAATAAATATATTATGTAAATAAAACTTTTTATTTATGATTAATCAGGATGATTCGTTTGAAAGCACTAGTAAATATGCTTTTTTTCACTACACCTATGCTATCACTACTGTGCTCAGTTATGATTGGTTAGTTCTGTCACTTGGATTGATAGTAAGCTTAGATGCAGAAGAAAGCTTGCATTTTCCATCCTTATTGTGCTTAATATTTCATCTGCTATACTAGCTCTCCTATACTGAGCGCAAGGCAAATATCATGCATTTTACATAACCTAGGTGAACGTCTACGAGGTAGATTATTCCTCTCATTACACCCAAACTCTCCATCAGTTTCATCAGTCCTCTGCATGAAGACCTCCACAGCATTGCTGAATGAAGCGGTTCAGGTGTGTGAGATTACAGTAGCCGCGCTGCATACGCTGATCATCAGCACCATCGCTGAATACGCTGCATAATTCACGATAGTCCACTTAGCGCAGATGTAGAGCACTTCAGCGGTGAGTTCTTACAGGCCTCTGCTGGGAGCTCAGCTTCATGTACCTTTACCGAAGCCTATATATTACAGCCGCCCACTTCATTTCCCCTATGGAGAGTTCCTTGATTGCGAGGGCTCGACGCCGCTTACTTGAATCCACATCAAGACAGTGTGCAATCTTCAGAGCTCATGAAAGGACGCAGCTTTCCTTTCTGAAGAGATGTGGGTTTAAAAGGTTTAGGACGCTTCAGAATTAGAGGTGTTATTGTGTTTTTGGGCCTCACACACCTGGAGTTCTGTAGAGAAGATCTTCAGCAAATATTTTAAATGAGTTTTCTGTGGTATTGCTGGCAGCGTGTGTTTGTATGGGAGAATAAAACAACCTCAGATTTCACTGATAGTCTTCAAATACCTTCATTACAGGATGCAAAATTCAGATTTGAAGTATCGTCTCCCTTTCAATTCATGAGAGTGAATTTGAATTGAATTGGTCGTGACACACAGGAGAGTAATTGGAATCTGTAATAGAATGACAGAAAGAGGAATAGCTTATTAAATTGCTTAATTTGCTACATCTTATGAAATCTATATGTCTGACTAGCTTTCTGTGCATCCATCCTTGCATAAATAAATGTGTAACTCTAAGTATGCATTCAACTCTACTTATATCAAGAGTCAATTGGTCAAAAAATTGAATGTTTTGAATGTTAAGAAAATAGTCAGAAAGATTCTGAATACATAGAATCTAGGTTCTAAATACATCTGGATAAATACATATGGAGTTGGTCCCTCTTTGCAGCTATAACAGTTTTCACTCTTCTGCGAATGATTTTCACAAGATTTTGGAGTGTTTCTGTGGGATTTTGTGGCTCATTCATCCAGTAGAGCATTTTGAGGTCATGCACTGATGTTGGACGTGAAGGCATTTCTTGCAATCTCTGCTTCAGTTCATCCCAAAGGTGCTGGATGTGGTTGAGGTCAGAGTTCCACACCAAACTCACCCAACCATGTCTTTATGGACCTTGCTTTGTGCGCTGGGGCACGTTTATGCTGGGATAGAAAAGGGCCCTCCCTAAACTGTCCAAAATGCTTGTTATGCTGACGCTGTAAGATTTTTCTCCACTGTAAGAGGCCATGCCCAACCCATGAAAAACAGCCCAATGCCATCACTTCACTTTACAGTTGGCACAATGCAGTCAGGCAGGTACAGTAATGTGATTCGTCCCTCAAGACTCCAGTGGCAGTTGCTTTACACTTTTTTCAATGTTTGGCATTGAATTTGGTGATGTGAAGCTTGCACGTACCCTAAGTCCCACTCCAAGGTGATAGGGATGATCACTTCCATTTGGAATTTGTCTGAGAACCGAACGGTACTGATACACTGGAAACCTACTGTATTCAAAAGCCACTAGAAGTTTGTCAGTCAGAGGAGCGTTGGTGAATGGTGACATTGTGGGCCAGTTTTACTAACAACTTGCACCAAACTGGCTGCTGGCATTAAAATAGTACTGTCAGGATTTACTAAAGATGTGCAGTAAAGAATTAATGCTGAAAAGCCATGGACAGAAATTTGCCTTACCCATCTGCTTTATTTTGGAATTAAGGGGTTACTCCACCTCAAAATTGAAATCTTGCCATGAATCACTCCCATGTCATTCCAAACCCGTAAAAGCTTTGTTCGTCTTTGAGGCATTTGACTGTCCTGTTGACTGCCAAGTAGGGATGGTTCGGTACGTGCATCGGTACCGTTCGGTTCTCGGACAAATTCCAAATGAAAGTGATCATCCCTATCACCTTGGAGGGGGGACTTAGGGCTTGTGCATGTCATAATTTAGTCGTTTACAATGCACTTGGTGAAGGGACCAATGTAATTTCCTCATTATCGTCAGCTGAGATGTTCACGTGACAGCAACACGGTCTCTGTCAGCAGATGTCGCTGTTTTAATGTCATATGTCTTTTTATTGATAGCATAACTGTTGCAGAACATTTATGTTATTAAAATATGCTAATATATAAAAACCAATATGTATAAAACTTGTTAAAAAATTTGTATTTTTTTACGCAGGTGTCCATCAGTCAATCTGCTTAGTGCTGACAGAAACTAGGTGTGTTTGACTTGAAGCGGTGCTGCAGCCACCGATCAGTGTATGACATCAAAGCAATGCAAGAGTGATTATAACGAGCATATGGAACCATCAGCTGTCAAACGCTCTCACAGTACTTTGATGTCATACACCGATCGGTCGCTGCAGCGCCACTTCAGGTTGAACACAACCGTGTCTGTCAACACTAAGCAGTTTCACTTAGTTATGCTAACAATAAAAAGACATTTATGACATTAAAACAGCGGCATCTGCTGACAGAAACTGTGTCGTTGTCACATGAACATCCCGGCTGACCATAATGAGGAAATTACGTCGCTTCCTTCGGCAAGTGCATTGTAAACAATTACATTATGACATGTACGTACCCTAAGTCCCCCTCCAAGGGGATAGGGATGATCACTTCTATTTGGAACTTGTCCGAGAACCGAACGGTACCGATACACGTACCGAACCATCCCTACTGCCAAGTTATGAACAAGGTCCAGAAAAGTGTAAAGAAGACATCATCAAAATAGTTCGTCTGCCATCAGTGTTTCAACTGTAATATTATGAACCAAGAATACTTTTTGTACATTTTGTACATTATTCAACTTTATAATCATTTTGGAGAGTATCCACTGAACACAGCTTGGCAGAACAGCGTACACAGTTTGCGTTTAGTGGATACTCTTCAAAATGACTTTTACGGGTTTGGAACGTCATGGGGGTAAGTGATTACGATGAGAATGAGAAGATCCATATGCAAAGCTTTATTTATAAACATGGTCAAGAACAGGCAAGGGGTTAGACAATTGCAAACAATGATAATCCAGACAGGACACAGAGGGTGTTCCACAACAGACATGATCGATCAGCAGCTAACAATATCCAAAGGGTGACGCAAACGTATAGTCCAAGACAAAAAATAGTCAAACAAAGTCCCAACAATATTCAAACAGGTCAGGGCAAGAGAGTAATCCAACAGGTGGAAAAAGGTCTAAGACATGGGTAAACAGCCAAAGGCAAGACAAGGCTAAGACTGGCACTAGGCAAATGAACTGGCTCCGTAAAGTTGCTATCACCTACACTGTGATAAACACAAGCAATACTCAGCCCTGAGTAGTTAGGGCTTCGTATTCATAGTGTGTGTGATTGGTCGCAGGTGAATCTGTAATCAGTGACGTGGAGCAAAGGAAATGTAGTCCGGGGTGACATATAACAGTTTGTTTTGTGTGATAGTCAGTATAATGATAAGGTGGCGAGTAGACGGAAGGCCACGGACAGGATTTGTGACACTTGAACTATTTTGCCTTGTTTAGTAAATCTGACCCCATGTCTCTCAGCACACGGTAACCTGCTCTGTGACTTTACATGATTTTCAGCTGTTGCTGTTCCTGAACCCTTCCACTTTCTATTAAAACCACTTACGGCTTTTCTGTGACTTATATTCCAAAGTGATTCATACAGTACTTTTTTTGAACATCAAGCCACATTCGTATTGGTGCAGAATGAGAGATGCATATAGCCTAGCACATCTCATACTGGCTAATAGTTCCCTTTTTTGTTTATTTTATCTTTTATAATGTAGTTTTAATCCAAATGATGCATATGCTAATGGAGTAAACAGCTATGTACTTCATAGACATCCCTAATCTCTAATAACACCTGCATCTCTGTTTGTTCTGTTGTCGATGTTTCTGTGTCTGGATACAGCATCTGTTTTTGATATCGGAGAATATATTGGGCATTATATCAGCATCAGTGCATCCCTACTTCAAAGTAATGCATTTAATGTTGCTTGGAGCTTCAGAAACATATGCACGCACCTTTACGCATTCACTAGTTTCCCAGCCTTCAGATCGATATATTCCGTCCTAAATAAAAACCTCTTCTTGATGGAGAGATTGTTTATTTGTAAAAATCAAATATCCATCACCTACACACACGGACGCATAAACACACACATCTATTCTGGCACGAAGAAAAAGCAATTATCTGTGAGATATTTAAATATTTCACAAAACTTCCTGATTGGTTTTGCTTTCAGTGTGTTTGTGTGTGTTTGGTTGTTGATTCTGTGTTTGCCCGGCGGGCACAGGAACTCTGTTCTGGCGGTAAACACCAACAGGAGAAAATGAGCAGGTGCGTGAAGAGCGTCTCTCTGCCTCTTTCATCCTGATCAGCAGACGAGTCCCTGCAGAGAGAAATCAGGATGTCCAGAAACAGCCATGATTGGGCCGAATGTGAGCTTCACATAGACACGGCTGGAAGAGATAAGGACCAAATGTCAGTCACGCTCAAAGAGAGAGAACTACAAACATGCGGTTTACACACGGGTGAGCCTACAATACTCGTACAAAGTTTGGACACACTTTTATCCAGTGAGTTTGTTTTTTCACGTTTTAGAACAAGTCATCAAAACTACATTCGTATGTGTTCTAAAGAAAATATGAATGGCCTGTATATGTGATTCAGAGTCAGGCCTCTCCTTCAATGCAAGTCATTTGTAGCCTGTTTTCTCATCCATCAGATGTCTGATCACTGATGTAATGGCACAGCTCTCCACAACAGCACACATGGCTTGAGGAATCATTGATGTCTGGAACACAAATCATATGAAGTTCACAAAAAATCTTGCATTTTATGGTTATGGGTAAGGTTTTCAGCATTAGCTCTGATGCTGCTTAACAAGCATTTCTGTGAAATAACACAAATAGAATTTATGCTTTAGATGCTTTTCCAGAAGTATTGAAGTAGGTCTGCTCCAACTCATCCTATATTTAGTTTGGTAAAGTAATTCATACTGAAGCACAGCTTATTTAAATACAATTTGTTTTTATTTTTTACAACAGGTTTATTATTCTAAGCTAAAACTAATACTAAAACGTAAAAATATAGTTTGAAATAAATATTAACTGAAATAAAAACTTGTTAACATGCTTATAAAGTTAATTATAAACTTACTTCAGCTAGTTGCCAAGGTAACTACCAAAATTATTAAATAATTTGCTAAACTAAAACTTAAAAAAAATATACTACAGTCATACTGGGTTATAAACTAATTTCATGCATTTTAATCATAAAGTTAAGATCATTAAAAAAAACTGAATTTAGTCATAGTTATATACTAATAGTCTGTGTATTGTGGGGTGCATAAATATTTATAGGATTGACTATTATAGTTTTGGTTCATATCCTCCTCTTTCAGTTTTCATTTTATTAAAAAATAATAATGTCAATAGGTTTTTTTTAGTTATTTTATTACTTCTACAACAACAACAAAAAGATAAATGTTGCCTTGGCAACTGGCTGAAGTTATATAAGAATATTTTAGTTTAACAATATTAAACAATAAAAATAAAGTATTAAGAATTTATGGATTTTATCTATAGTAAACAGCAATAACTCTGGCCTTTAAAAGGGGTCACATGATCAACATCACTCATTTACTAATAGCACATGTGTTTGGTGATCTATAAGTACTGCAGAATCTGAAATACGTATCCTTCATTTTAAATTCAGCAGTTTTTCTCTGTTTTTGTCACTGCTGTATGTGTGCGCTCGTGTTTTACATCTGCAGAACTGTGTACGCTTGAATCAGGCGGAGTTGTAGATGAATATTTGAAACAGGTGTTGTATACAACAATATGCTCTCTAACAAGCACAGCGGGATGACAATAGGAGCATATCGAGAACAACTGTCACATACAATAGCATACGTGTGTGTGTGGGGGTGTGTGAAACTGTGGGACCCTGAAGGTGCTCATTTTCTGATAATGCTATTGTACAAGATGTGCGCGTGTGTGGAGGTGACAGTACCACTGAATACAGTAATCTGAGGGTTTTAGTTTGACAGCTGGGAGTTGGGTTACCTTTGCTAGATGTAATGAGGTAAAATGCATAGGGAAGTGTGCATGCACGCGCTAGTGCTAATGTGTGCTGTGCGTTTGTCACAGCTGGAGAGCATGAGCAGCTGATTGGGTGAGTTCCCCTCCTGCTGAGCCAATGAGAGGGTGATATTTTTACCCTATTCCCTCCAGACGAGCTCTCAGCAGTCTCCAGGTACACCGCTGTGACACATTTACACACGTCTGCGTCTCGCTCACCTGATTGGCATACAGTACTGTGTTAATGCATCAGATGTATACGTGAAGGCTACTTTCCTGTTGAGCAGCAGTGCTAATGACTTTTCAACTATTTCTGCGTTTGGAGAAATGTGTATCTGTTGTAAAACCTGGTGAGCTGCCTAACTAGGCAGCGTTTTAAGGCATCATTGACTTGGCTGTTCCAAACTGCAGGCAGCATAATGACACCGCCCTGTAAGAAACCTCATTTCGGACCAATTTTGAGGCAGCAATGCATCTATAAAACAGTCCCAGAATGCACTGAAGTTAACTCAGTGGAAAAAAAATAGTCAGGAGAAGTAGCCCAGTGTCTATTCTGCTTAACAAGGTCCATTCATTTTTTAAAAAATGCAGTAAAACTGTAATATTGTGAAATATGAGCAATGAGCAAAATTTCTAAAGTAAGTTTTTTTTTTCACATTCCCCATTAAAAGATCTTCAAAAGCATATAATTTGTTGGAATCGGGTTAAAAATTACTACATGAGCTACACCCGTTTGAAGTCGATGAAGTCCGTTCTCTACTTCCTTTCTTAATATTCAGTTCTATATTAATAACCACAGTATAGCCATTTCTTTTTATTTTATTTTTGTTATTAAAAAGAACAGTTGGAAAACTAATATTAACTTTTGATTTAAATAATGCATTAGTAAATTATGAAAATAATAGGCTATTAACTAAGATTAAAAATTGTTCAATCTTAGTTCATGTTCACTAAAGTATATATTTATATATATATATATATATATATATAAAATTGCCTCCTCATTTTGTAAAACCACTGATATACACAAACACACACACACACACATACAGATACAGTACATAACATATATGTAGGTTATATGTATCATTCAGTATTTCAGTATATCTTATCATTTCTGTTCATACTCTTCTTTAGACTTTGTAGGAAATTGACAGTTTGGCAACAGTTGATTGGTCAGCTATGTATTTAGGGCGGGGCTTAATGAAGGGTGAGTTGTGTCTTGAAGTGTCTGCTGTTCAATGTCCTTTGATTTTGACGTCTTCGAAGTGCTCTTCAAACTTAACCAGTTCCTGTGTCTTCCTCAATGTTTTCTGGAGGTATTAGCAGGGCACTTTTGTGATTACACTGTGTCTAAAAATATCCTCACAAGTCTTTTGCCTGCACACAATTTCCTTTTAATGTCTCCGCAATGTTCTTTTTCTAAAATGTGTGCTATCATTTTACAAAATTGCTCAAGCTCTGAGTCAGTGCTGCCCTGAGGAGTTAGCTTTGAAGCTAATTAAAACGTTTGATAATTTCAGACGCATAGGCGGATGACTGCGTGTACGGGGCAGATATTGCAAGAGGACGTTCTGATGTTACGTGTCCCTGAACTGGATTTCACTCATGTCTTCTCATCTCTCTGTCTCTGTGCAGGTGGAATGGCTGAAGAACGAAGAGATTATTGATCCTGCAGACGATCGTAATTTCTACATCACCATCGATCATAATCTGATAATCAAACAGGCACGGCTTTCTGACACTGCTAATTACACCTGCGTCGCTAAGAACATTGTTGCTAAGAGACGAAGCACCACGGCTACAGTGATTGTTTATGGTGAGTTTGGTGTACTTGTGTTATTTAATACAGTAATTAATGATTATAAAATGTTGAATTAATGATGTAATATTACCTAAAAACAAAAAACAGTGAAATCACACCATGCCTAAAAAAGACATAATAATACAAATAAACGGGAAGTTACAAAGAAGGTTGCAAACTGTGAAGGTGAAAAAGACAATAAATAATCAAATGTGAGATGAAAACATTTAGGAGATAAAAAGAACATTTGCATGGTTTTTCTTTTTCTTTTTTTTGGTGTTGCAACTTTTTCAAATTAAAATTAAGTTAATATTAAATTGGATTAACATATAATATTAATTATATAACACAATATAATTATATAATATAATACAATAATATTCATTTATAGTAAAAAACCTATTCAAATAAATAATATAATATTAAATCAATATTTTATTTTAATATTTTTCTAATTAAAATAAACAAATTTTACAATAGAAACGAACAATATGTTTTTTATTTTAATTGCGTTACTTGCATGTTACTGACACCGAATTACCGTGAATTACCGTCTTGTTAAATTATTGCAAATATATTATAAATATATATATGAAATATTAAAAATGTCAACACACACTTTATATGTGCTTTATATTTTCATCCAGACTTATTGACTGATTTTTTATTTTTTGTGTAAAAATTCTTTATTATTTTAATTATTATATTTTTTATTTGTTGTTATAATTTAGTGCATGTTTATTTTAACATTTATTTTAAATAAATTTAAATAATATATATACATTTACATTTACATTTACATTTATTCATTTAGCAGACGCTTTTATCCAAAGCGACTTACAGGTGGGGAAAACAG
>JAUCMR010000107.1:27409143-27431238 GCA_032357425.1 Enteromius argenteus
GTTATAGAAGTGGTGGGGGGGGGTGCAGGTGGGCAGAGGAGCGAGTTGAATGTTTTGAAGAGGTTACGTGTGTCTGGGGCATTGTTGATCTTGGTGTGGAAGTATGTGGATTTTATTTATTTGAGTTTTATTTATTTATTTATTTGAGTTTTATTTATTTTTTTGTGATTTTTTTTTTTATGTTTGTTTGACTATTTTGATTTGTCTGACAGGTTTGATTTGTGCTTATTCAGTGATAAATTCAATGATTAATTAGTCAATAGATAATCAGTTTATGAAATTTGTTGCATTGCTTGTTTAAACATTTAAAAATAAAAAAGGTAAAAATATTTTTTGGTTTGAAGTCACAGTTTCATCTGTATTGTGATGTACATCCAAGTGTAGAGGAGTATTAAAAGAGAAAAAAATGTAGGGTGGGATGGCCTTGGTTCTGTGTGTTAATTGGATATTAAAATGTGGGCGTGGCATTCTATGCTATAAACGTGAACTAGCAGGGGCGGAGCTTAAAGCAGACTGAATGATTGGAGGATTCCTGAATCTGTCGATTTCACTGAAAGTTTTGACAATTTCATTAACCCTTAAAATGAAAAATGAAACACATGAACATACAAATTGTTCACAATAAGATCTATAATATGCATTTAGAAAGCAGATGTGGTCCGTTTTCTTTTCATGCCCATTTAAAAAGAAACACTAAACACTTGTGTAACCAGCGGCTTGCGAGCTGCAGGTTTTTTTGGCAGGCTTGACCACGGTCAAGTGGGAGAAGAGCTTTCATAAAATTCATTAAAAAGTTCCCAGCTTGTAATTATAAGTTTGACAAAGGCATGAATGAAGCTTTTTTACTAGCTGGAAACTCATAATTACTGTAATTTCGACAGGGTGTGAGTGCATCATTACAGCACTTGCAACTTCTTTTTCTTCTTCTTTTCAACACCTTTAAGCAATTAATTTAACAAAAACAGCTTGTACAAACTCTATTCAAAAGTTGTTTTGTAGATCATTTTAGTCTTAGGTGTTTTATTTTTAGAAGCTACACTGGAACTTTAAATAGCTACTGTATGCAGCTTTACATTCAACTTTAAATTTCAACTTACTTTTTACAGTGCCTTATTTGCCAGTTTATTAATTTGATTAACTGTCATTTTACATAAAAACAGGGTACACATTGGTAATGGCAACACATCTCTTATTCTTTAGGTAAACTGGTTAAACCAGGGTTATTAAATAACAATTAATAAATGCGATAAAATATAAAAAGAATTGTAACTTTTCTAACAGCTAGCTGTGCCAAAGCAACATTTCTTTTTTATTTTGTTTAACTTTATGTACTAAAATAATTAAAACTAAAATTAAAACAGAAATAGTGATAAATAAAACTGTATGGACCTGGTTTAAAAAATATAATTTTAATCATTTTAAATATAAAAAATGCTACATTTTTATATTGATAAAATGCTGCTTTTAGTCCATAAAAGTGTGACACACAGCAATCAACATAATTCTGACACTTTCTGCAACTTGTCATGAAGTGAATAATCTCTTTCAATTTTCACAGACTTTGCATGACTTTTACTGTGAAGTATATTATTATAGCACATGTAAAATTGCAGTTTGACCTCCTGAGGTGGACGAATACCATTTTCTAAAGGTAAAGCACCTCCTTTCCCTAACCCTTAGTTTAGAAAAGAACCAAAGCTGACTTTTTCAAAGAGTCGAGTCGTAATTTGTACCCAATTTGTGGAAAGTGCTTTTACCGCTTTTCTTTAGAAGCATTTGCCTCAGTCCTCTCCATTGTACTTAATATCCCTCATAATACCAGGTCCGGCTGTGATAAATTACTGTATGGTCTGTTCAGATGTGTTTTAGCGGTGACTCATGGTCTCTCTCAGGAACACAACTTCGCAAAAAGCCCTTCAGATTTTCACCCGTCCTTCACACTAACAGTGCACACTTCCCAACCTCCTCAATGATTTTGTCTGTATTAAAATATTTTACAAAATTGTGCAGATTTTCTTCCAAAAATGCACAATGCAGAAAATACCATTAAATAAAAGAAATACGACGGTGCCGATAGCCTTGTGGGCAGTGCGCCGACATATAGTGCTGTTGCACATGGGCGTCCGCTGTTCGAATCCCGACTCGAGGACCTTTCCCGATTCCGCTCCCCTCTCTCTCCCACTTCATTTCCTGTCAGTACTGATCTGTCCTATCACAATAAAGGCAAAAAAATGCCAAAAATAAATAAAAAAAAAACAAACAAGAAATACATAAAGATCAAGGTCTGCTCATAGTATCATAAGCTATGTTTCCATCCACCTATTTTCATGCGTATTTTGGAATATCGCATAAAAAAACACTGTATGGAAACGCCAAGATGACGCACAGTTGAGCAGGATTAACTTTTTGTCTGATTAGAAAAAATGCACATAAACTACAATGGAAACACATTTACTGAATAAATTCCTCCATGTGCATCGAAAAAGTCATGTGACTTTGCCGTATGAGACGTTCTTGTTCACACAGCAACTATACTGTATGATAATGGCCATTCTGAAATGGATGAGCAAAGTCTGTCATCTAAGTATTTCTGCCTTCGAAAGCATTGACCACATTTATTGTGTTTCTTCAGCTTACTCTGAGGCAAAAGTAATTGGCCCATGTCATACAGGTATATGAAAATTATTATATTCAGTGGCTTCTCCTGTACTCTTAGTGATTTTTTCATAGTTTTTGTTCTCTCTCGGTTTTCATCTTAATATCTTAAAGGGTTACTCCACCCCAAAATGAAAATTTTGTCATGAATCACTTAGCCCCATGTCGTTCCAAGCCTGTGAAAGCTTTGTTTATCTTCGGAATACAATTGAAGATATTTAAGATGAAAACTGGGAGGATTGTGATTAAAGCACCGTTTCCATCCAATGGGTCCCATGACTGTCCCATTGACTGCCAAGTAAATAACACTGTCAAGACCCAGAAAAATATGAAACACGTAGTCCATCTGCCATCAGTGGTTTAATCTAAATTTTACTAATTGTACTTGACGAGAGTACTTCTTGTATGTAAAGAGAAATAATAATGACTTCACTCAATAATCTCCTCCGTGTCTCTCCGCAATCACTCGGTACGTTGTTCTCTGTTTTTATTCAAATTAATGTGGAAATACACGTAGAAAACTTATTGTAGCTGACAGAAGAGTATACGTAGTTGGAGTCGTATGCATATTCTCCAAAATGGCACTACAGTGACAAATGATTTGAATAAAGCTGTTATTTTTATTTTCTTCGCATAAAAAAAGTATTCTCGTCGCTTCATAACATTCAGATTGAACCTCTGATGGCAGATGGTGTGTTCTGAATTTTATGACGTGACTAGAACCCTTTAAAGTACGAATGATTTACTAAAAGGCTATATTAACATTGTATAATATATTAGATACTATAGTTTTATTTATTATATTTATTTATTTATGAATGATAATTATATGACCAAATATCCGCTAAAAAGTAACAAAGTCAGCATGTAAGTGTATGCATTAAATTCTGTGTATTTTTAATCAGTTTCATCCAGAAAAATCATAAAGATGTCAGGGTGTAGTTGTTCTGAAGTTTGTCTTAATGACACTTTAACAGCTTACATCTCACCTTGCTAATTAAAGCACTGACTGTCAATCTCATCAAGGAGTTTCACAGAGTATCTCAAACACAACACGCATAATCACACACACATGTGGAAACAACTTGTGTGTGTGAAGAGTGTTCGGTGCCTCCTGTTGATGATCAGTCTGACAGGAGCTTTGTGTATGTGTGTGTGTTTAGCGTCTGTCACGCATGTCACTGCACACACACACATATCAATTACTCCTGCATCTGTAAAACACTCAGTCAGAGCCCAGAGTCGAGCACGTCTCTCGCACCGCTGAACCTTTAATAGCTTGTCATCATTTTGAAAGATAGAAAATGGTCTGTTTTTGCATCTGAAAAGCAAAGCCACTCTATTTCTTGACCTAGATTCTCAAAGCATGAAATCTGTTGTACTCCAAAGTTTTGCAGTTGTGAAGTTGGTCTTGAGTGAAGCAGTCTGTGGTTGTAATATTCCTGTATTTTGGTGTTTGGGAGCTTCAGTGAGTTTGAGTGAATGGGTCTTTCTGAATGAGTGTTTGATCTGAGTGTCTAGAACGGACTAGTTCTGCTGACAAACACAGCCTGATGTTTTCTGAATGAGCATCCATCTGTCTGTCTGTCTATCTATCTATCTATCTATCTATCTGTCTGTCTGTCTGTCTGTCTGTCTGTCTGTCTGTCTGTCTATCTATCTATCTATCTGTCTATCTGTCTGTCTGTTATTTTCAACTTTTTGATTATTTCCTTCGTTTTTATTAAAAATAAATGCTTTTCTGATGTCATCTGAATCTGCAAATCTATCTGTCTAACTTGCCGGAATAACCTAAAAAAACTCACTAACTTCTTAGGCTATCATTCAAAGACTCTTTTAGCAACCTTTGCTTTCCTAGATAAAAAATTCAGTTGAATTTCTTGGAATTCGAAATCATTTAAATGCTGCTTACATGACATTTTAATTTGCAATTCTGTCTCCTGATTCAAATTAAAATTTGAGAACTGATTTGGCATTTAACAGGCATTCTCAATGGGTTACACCGGGATAAAATGAAATTGACATGCTTTTACCTTTACAAATCAGTCTAAGTGTACTCAGATCCCTAGTTAGGGTGCATTAATCAGTGAAGAGCTGTGACTGTTGTGAAGACGAGCATTCTCACCCCTCCTGAGGTTTCATCTGCTTTGGTGTCCTGCCCTGTTTTCACTGGTAATCTTCACTGATTAAAGGTCTTTGAAAGCGGGACTGTGTGTGTGTGTGTATGTGTGTGTGGGCTTGTCTTAGATGGTATCTGATGCTTAAGAAATGATTTTTCTCCAGTACTTATTCCTGTCATCCTCTCCTCCTCATCAAAGTGGATTTAGTGACTCAGTGTTTTGGGGTTTGGTCTTTCCTGAGCGATGTCACGCTTGAGATCAGCTCGTTAATGCTGGGCGTTTAGTTTTAGATTTGGCGCAAAACACAAGTGTGTATGTGTGTGTGTGTGTGTGTGTGTGCTTACTGTGGGTTTTCAGTGGTTGTGGTATTTAGTGGTGTTTGTTAAACAATGTTGCTCCTACTAAGTGTTGAAGAGATAGTTGAGCCAAAAAATTTAATTCTGTCATCATTTACTTATTTACATTTATGCATTTTGGATCTGCTAACCCTCTCATGTCGTTCCAAAATTGACTTTCTTTCTTCTCTGAGACAAAAAAGAAGATATACATACACACAAACACACATATATATATATATATTAATTTTCATTATATGGTGACCCTTTTAAGGAAACTCCACACAACTTTGACAAGTAGTTTTGTAACTTTTGTTATTTTAGTATTTATATGCTACTTACGTATTTATTATAATTTTGAATTAGATTGTATTTTTATATTTTTATGTTTCAGATTTTATTTTATTTTATTTTATTTAATTTATTTTAGTTTTCAATTTATTGTTAGTTTTGGTAATTAATGTATTTGTCATTTTTATTTTATTTATCTTTATTTTTTCAGTTGTATGGTAATTATTACTATTATTCATAATTTTCATTTTAAGTTTATTTTATTTCATATTTATTTGAATCAACTGTTGTCAACCAAAACAACTTTGTCAACAGTTTTTAATTTTGTCATGGTTACTAGTTTTTGTTTTGCGTTTCTATTTAGCTTTATTTTTAAATGTATCACTTCCGCTATTTATTTTCAGTTTCTATTTAATTCCTGTTTGTTTTTCATCTATATTTTAATTAATGAAAACTAATTTTAATAGTTTTTGTTTTAGTTGTATCTAACAATAACAACAGTGTCAACAACCATTCAAATTTGCCATAACTAGTACTTAGCAGTGCCCTAGCAACCACCTTAGCAACCATTCAGAACAACATAGCATCGTGTGGGTGGTGAGTTTTGCGAATTGCTTCAGAAAATGTAAAAATCAAGTTTGTGGTTGAAACCCTTTTAATGGTAAGAGACAGAAAGAGAGAGACAGAGCTCTGGAATGAGTCCCGTTCTTTTGGATGTATGGCCTCATAACTCTGAAATGAGAAAGATGGGAAGGAAAAGGAAGAATCTACTTACAGCTAATCTACTCCCTCACACAAAACCATAGACACACACAGAAAGCTGTGGAAAGTGTGTGAGGGGAGTGCGGGTTAGTTAATAGCAGCAGAGGGAGTGACACGGTTTAAGAGTTTAAGAACTTCTGTGTCTTTCTCCGGAAAACTCAGTTGGGAAGAGCATCACCTCTCCACAACACAAGAGTTAATCACTGCAGAGTGTGTGTGTGTGTGTGTGAGTGAAGGTAAATGGATCCGTCAGCTGGAATATAGACTCACATACCAAACACAGCTGCACACAGCACAGTTCACTTCTGTCCGTTTTCTGCCTCTTGAACAAAACATGATGATCCTGAATGATGTGAGATGATACAAAGATCATCACATGATCGTTGACACGCATTTACTCACGATGGATCAGTCCCCTCGAAATAGTGCACAATCTGAAACATTTCTTTGTCTGAAATATTTTTTTGTCAGAACTATTTTCATTATGTATTTTCATATTAGATTAACATTTTTTCTGTTCATGAGCCATAATTACATTAATTCCTCAGGAAAAGTATAATAATAATAATAAAAATAATAATATATTAAACTATAAATACAGCAACATCAAATAAACATTTTATTTACAATACAATATATTTAATTTATCAAACATATTAATGAAAATTGAAGTTATCATATTATATTATATTATATATTTATATTACACAACTGTTCAAAGTTTGATGTCAGTAAAGATTTATTTTTCAAAATTAATACTGACAATAATTATATTTAAATTGTTACAAAAATTAAATAAATCCAGCTCTTTTGAACTTTCAATGCATCAAAGAATCTTTAAAAAAATGATGTTTATAAAAATATAAAATTGTTATAATATTTTACAATAATTTTACTGTATTTTTTTGAACAAATATACACAGCCTTGGTGAGCAGAAAAGAAATCAAAAAAGTCTTACCAATCCCAAACTTTTGAAAGGTATAACTGTATTTGTAGTTTGTCTTGTATCACCTCATAAATATTGTATTTTCAATGCTGAGTGTATCTTTAATGTCTTCACCTTTTCCCAGGGCAGAGCTTTCTTCATCGCTCGGCAATGTGTGAGAAATGAAAACCTTTCCTTGACTAGTAGTAGGAGTACAGAAAGTTTTTTAATACATTTATATTTATTCATTTAGCAGACGCTTTTCAAGGTGACCAAGAAAAGATGGAAAATTCAATGAAAACGTATGCAATAAATCATACAGAGTCAACAATATTAAAATTGCCGCAATACCAAAAAAAGTGCAAAACAGTGCAGAAAGTGACTTTCAGATGAAAGAGTTTGTGTTCCAGCCATTAATAGACAAACCCCAGCTTTATTTACAAAAATTAAATAAAACTCAGCAGTAAAAGGAATATTAGCTGCAGTGACTGACTGTATACGAGGACAGGATCATGTACAGCTGGTTGCTCATTATTAGAGAATAATGGCTTTATTTTGCGGTGTAATATCACAGAGCTGCTTTATAAATAAAAATTGATTTGGGCTGAGTGTGGAGTGATGTGATTGTGTGTTTCTCTGCAGTGAACGGAGGCTGGTCCACGTGGACTGAGTGGTCGAGCTGTAACAGTCGATGTGGGCGGGGCCTTCAGAAACGAACCCGCAGCTGCACCAATCCCGCGCCTCTGAACGGGGGCTCGCCGTGTGATGGACAGGCCATCCAAAAAATCGCCTGCACCTCCGTTTGCACAGGTACCAATCTACTGAACTCAATCTGACGAGAATGAAACCGAGGCTGAATGACAGATGGCAAAACTATAGTAGTGAAATTGTGCATGCTTATTAAATTTGATGTCAGAAATATCAGAGCATATCCAAACATCTAAAGGGCCTCAAAACCACCTCAGACCCCAGAGGGATAGTACAGCACATGTATCTTTGTTTTTAAAAAACTTGCTTTCGTTTTTAAATAGTGTCATAACAATTTAATAGTATTTAATACATGAAAAAGTATTTTATTCATATTTAAATAAAAATTTGATGGTATTTAATAAATGTAATATTTATTAGTGATGTAATTTTACATACATACTGTACATATAATTGTTGCATAAATGTGGTTAAATTAAATCATCTGATATAAGTCATATGAACTTTGACTTTATAAGGATCATCATTATATATTTTTATTAGTGCTGTCAAACAATTAATTACAATTGATTGCGTGCAAAATAAATGTATGTGTACTGTGTTTATTTATTATGTATATATATAAATACACACATATAGTATATATTTTGAAAATACATACATTTATATATTTATATTTAATATATGTTGTTTATATATATATATATATATATATATATTTACAATTTTTTTTAAATATATACATTTATGTGTTTGTATTTATATATACATGATAAATATGTACATCACACACACGTATATTATGTAAACAAAAACATTTATTTTGATGTAATTAATCGCAATTAATCGTTTGACAGCACTTGTGTTTAAATTTTTAAATAATTTTTATAATTTTTAGATTCTCAGTTTAATTTCTGTTCAAGTTTTAGTATTTTTAATTATGTGATTTTAACATTTTTATTAGTTTTAGCTATTTTTAGCTTTATTTGTATTATTTTTTTGTTGTAGTGTTAAAGTTTAACTTTTTTAATTTAATTTCTCATCTTTAATAATTTCACCTTTTCATTGCATTTTATTTTATTTCAGCTCTATTGCAAGTAGCAAAATCTATTTTAATACTTTATTTGCAATTGTAGTTAACAACATCATGACTGAATCACAAAAGGAAGTGTTCCTAAAGATCTGAGTTTGAAATCATGATACTTCTCTGGAACTAATTACGATATTTCCAACATGACGTAAACGCACAGTGAGGTCAGTTCTTAAGCCTGAAAGAAACACGATGAAGAATTTGGTTCAGATTTTTTCCTCCATTGATACTTCTTCATTTGGCAGTCACTTTTATCCAAAGTGACTTCCAAATGAAGAATTCCTTCCATAAACAGAAGGATGGAAAATTCACTGTGAGACTATTGAATTACAAGTGAGGAATTCCTTTCATAAAAACTTGATTCTTTTCCAGTCCAGTTTGAGTTCCCCAGCTCTTGATAGCATCAGACAAATGCATCTTTTTCCAGCCCCATCAGTTCAGCTTTTAAGCCAGACACTTCCCCTATACTTCGGCCCCCTAGGGGCCCCTAGGGGCCGAGCACATTTCCATTCCCTCCTGCCGGTGAGAGTGAGTTGGCTGTGAAGCAGGTGAGATTAAAGCATCTGCAGGCAGCAGGAGAGATGCCACAGTCACACGCTAATGATTGACCCACATACTGCAGCCGCTCTCCTGTGACACAATCACCAGAGCAGACCATCAGGCTTCATCTTTTATTTTATTTTATTTTAGTATTTTTTATTTTTCAGTTTAATTTCTGTGCTATATGCACAAGACAGGCAGCAATGGGGGGGCTTTGTTTGTGAAATATTATTAATTTTTTGAACAAAGAGGTTAGCCAGTCATAATATGGGTCATTAACATTTTTAAAAGTACCCTTGACTAAAGTGGACAAGGTTAATTAATGGGCAGGGAATAAAATAAATTGCCACAATATGGCCTCTTTAGTGAAAATAATCAATCTGCCTCATATCATAGCAGAAGCACTTCTTATTTCTTTCTGCTGATCTCTGTTGTTTCTGGTGTGTGTGTGTGTAGTTGATGGCGAGTGGGCCGACTGGAGCAAGTGGTCTGCATGTAACACGGAGTGCACGCAGTGGAGGAAGAGAGAGTGTAACGCTCCTGCTCCTCAGAACGGAGGGAAGGACTGTGACGGAGGCACTCTACAGTCTCAGAATTGCACTGATGGACTCTGCCTACAAAGTGAGTGCACTTAAACACACATACACACACAGTTAATTCAGGCTGGATTACTTTACAGTCAACATGATGTCAAAATCAAGCCTATTTACTTATAAGACATGTTCCTGGTCTTTCCTGGTACTTTTCATATACTATAAATATAGTTTTTTTATTTTTATAATTGTATAATTTATTTTAATTCTAGTTAATTTTTATTTACTTTAGTAACTTTACTCTTTGTCATTTTTATTAGCTTTTTTTTGTAATTTATTAAGCTATGTCAATGTTTGGTAATTTTAGACATATTTTTTTCATTTAGTTAACAGGGCAATATTATTATATTATATTTCCAATTGTTTAGTTACATGCATACAGTAGTATTTATACATTTTAAAATTGTCTTTTATTATTATTATTATTGTTTTTGCATTTTCACTTTTTATTTACATTTTTATTTTATTTAATTTAAGTTAACTTGCATTTAATTTTCTTATTTCTTTTTAGTTTTAATGTATGTTATTTAAATTTTAGTTTAAGTAATTTATACAGTTAGTTGATTTTAATCAACAGATTTAATTTCAATTAATAAAAAAAAATTGTTTTAGGTTTTTCAATAACAACATTGTCGTCATATTTGCACATTATTACTATGAAAAGATATGTTTTTAGATTTTTTTTCAGCTGACATCACCCAGGCAATATTACTTTATTTTATTTTATTTTATCTGACATTACCAAGGCCATGTGGGCTATTGGTTATGAGTTCTGTCATCTTTGTTTTATTGGTTGCAGCCAGTAGTTTAGTCCTAGATAACATGGCAGCTCGGAAATGCGTCACATTACAAAAGCTAAATTGATAGCAAATATTATTTCTTGTTTTCTTACAAGCTTTTAGTTGATTTGTGTTATTGCTCCTATACGTAATGAGGCACATAAACATGGCCTTTCATTTGTTCCAATCACTGTCACGGTGGACACACTATAAACTGGCGGTGAGAATCTTTAGGAAACTGACAGATGACATGACTGTATGTAATCAGGAGCCATCAGCGCGGCAGTTTAATTTGTTTGCTGGTGTTTGGCACACTGAGCAGTAATAAAGAGAGAGACAGAATCTCCTCTGTTTGCTGTTGTGTAATGGATCTCATGTCTGTCTCTCTCTCCCCGCAGGCACTTCCTCACTAAAGTTTCAACTTTAAAAGTTCTTCCCCTTAAAAGTTGAGCAGGCACAATCCATTTAACCCCACTCAACTCAGCTCTCTCAGCTCTCTGTCTTACTCTGATACAAAACTTAGTGAACTGCTGCTTAGACAGCAGAAAGATTTGAGCACGTCCTAGCCAGGGCTGAACCAGATAGAAGCCAGTGTTACAACCCATCTATCCCGTGTCAATTTGAGTGCATTTAAAGGGGTCATATGATATTATTTTAAGTGTTCCTTTCTCTTTGGAGTGTCACAAGCTGTTGGTGCATAAATAAGATCCCTAAAGTTGCAAAAACTAAAGTCTCAAAACCATAAAACCAAAAGATACCAAGAGAAATTCTTTATATAAGTTATGACTTGTCCACACCCGCTAAAACAGCTCGTTTGAACACACCCCCACTTTTCTACGTCACAGAGTGGGTTATTTTACGACACCACCCAAATATTTATGCAAAGAAAGAAGACGGAGCTGTTATTCTTGCTGTAGTGTTGCTGCGGGCGCCATGTTTAGGAGACGCTGAGTGTCATTGTGGAAGTGAAACTACTTTGTTTGTGCTTTTTAAAGAGGACACAACTAGAAATCAGTGGATAAGTGGTATTTACAATGTTCCAGAACAGTTCAACACCAATATTAGAGTATGTTCAGCACATTTACAGAGAACTGACTCCTAAAACCTGCAGAGCAGTCTATGCTGGCTGTGCACAGAGACTAGAAAGTGGAGCAATTCTACCTCTGCAAGGACAGTCTGGCGCTTCTGACTCACAACCTTTAAGTAAGTTATGTTTTCTTATTGAAAGAACCTGCTACTTACCATTCGAACGCAAGTTTTGAGCAGTGAAGGGTAGTGCTTGTTGTTTGTCATTTCTCTGATCACAAATGTAGACATGGTGTTAAGTTTATGAGGCGTGATGCAACACAACGCGTAAAAAGACGGAACTAAGTCATGATAATGACAATAATGTACAATATGTAGAAAATAATGTGTTTTTTGAAACTTAAACCACATAAACACATTGCATTACACCAAATTAGGGCTGTCCCCGACTAAGGATTTTCACAGTCGAATCGGAATTTTCTAATCTTGCCAATAGTCGACTGATAGTCGAATCATATGTTTGTGGGCGGGGCAAAATAAAAGTCAAGTCAGTCATTGGACAGTCATCATTAGCAATGTTAACACACAGGGAAAATGTGTAACAGACGCCACGCAGATACAAATGGAGTAAATAGTGTTTTATGTTTCCATTAAAAGATAACATTAAACGTCGTCAAAACCCTAAGAATTTTTACAGTAGTACTCTCATTATAACGTTAGGCCTATGTATATGACAATTAATGTTCTGTATTTCTGTTTTGAGCTGTGCACACGCACTCAAGATGATCAGTAGAATGATTTTAGTCAGTGGGATTTCATTTATCTCATAACAGAATACGCTTCGTTATTAATGCAAGATGCAAGATGATGTTAATATTAAGGACTTGAATGCTATCTGCACTAAATACCCTGAATGCAGAAGTGAACGTGTCTGTGCGGCTTGGAATGAACTCCTTTTGTGGACGCGTTCTTCATGCAACAACGAGCAGAAACATGAGCTAAACTCTAAAAATTCACAACGGTTTATTATAATAGTGTTCTCATTATAATGTTATGCATATGACAGTCCCAGCCATAGTTAATATTCCTCATTGTTTGTCCTGCTCGCGCTATGCGCAGAACAGATAAGGGCTTTACTGCAGCGTAACCAAATTCATCTTATACGCGAAAAATAATATTCACAATATATACCTGTATAAACCAGCTGAAATGTGATCAATGAACCTGATCGAAAGAAATTTGTCTTTTACTCTGCCTCAGTTTGAGATTTAAATTCCCATTCGCCAAGATGCACCTCTGTCGGACGGAAAATGAAACTAAATTTAAATCTATAGGGGTGGCTGGATTTTTTCATGCAGGTTAAAATATTTATTTAAAGCTTCTTTCTTTTCAGATTCTTATTTACAGCATTATTTTAATAGGCTGTATATTAACATGGAGAAAACCGGTAGTTCTATGTGAAATCGGACATTGAGCACCCCCATATATTCAAATGGCATGATCATAACACGAATATTCGACTGAGAGATTGGAAGTCAAACCAGGCTCCTCAAATCGAAGCATCAAATCGTTGACTATTCGAGGACAACCCTACACCAAATTCACAAAATATTGTTCTTTTTAGCAACATCATATGACCCCTTTAACATGTTCCTTTAAGTAATTTTTTTTTGTATTTTGAATTCTCAAATAGTTTGGAAGTCCAGCTGGTAATAGCAAATTGATTTGTTTGGATGGTTTCTGAACAGAATGAAAACATTTATTATTTTTATTATTATTATTATTATTATAGTTAGTTAGTTAGTTATTTTGCCAGATATTCTACCATTCAAAAGTTTTTATATTCTTTATATAATCTTTGAAAAAAATGTATTTGCATTTATTTGATCAAAAATACAATAAAAACAGAAATATTATTACAAACTAAAATACAAGTTTTGTGTTTGAATATATTTTAAAATGTAATTTATTCAAAGCTGAATTTTCAGCATCATTACTTCAGTCTTTAGTGTCACATGATCCTTCAGAAGTCACTGTAATATGCAGATTTGCTGCTCAAAAACATTTCTTATTGTTATCAACATCGACAAGAGTCGTGCTATTTAAAATTGTTGTGGAAACCATGATAGATTTGTTTTTCAGGATGTTTTGATTAATAGAAAGTTCAAAAGAACAGCACTTATTTAAAACAGAAATCTTTTGAAGCTTTTTAAATTACTTTACTGACATTTTAAATCAATTTAGTGCATCCTTGATAAATAAAAGCATTAATTTCTTATAAAAAAAGCAATAAATAAAAAAATCTTATTGACCCCAAACATTTGTATAATTGTGTATATGGCAAAAAAAAAAGAAATAAATAAAAAAAAAAATATATATATATATATATATATATATATTAGTTTCATGTCAAATCTTTGAAAGCTTGACTTTGAATTTAACAAAGAAAAGATTGTAGTTTGGCTTCCGTTTTAAACCAGTTTCATAATGTGATAGCTAAATGTTTACCTGATTACCATCTCACCCGGGGAGCCCGTTTGTTATCTGCAGCCAGTTTCTCCTGCTCTCTCTACATTATATCTTCTGTTCAGACATTTGAGTCTCACACCACCAAATCACATCTCGCTCTTTGTTTTACATTCCCATTATTTTGTCTAATGCCCCCTTCCTCTCTCTGAAGGTTCAGTATATCAGCTATCTGTTCAGCCTAAAGGAACGCGAGAGAAGGGGTTTACATGTGAGTGTCTATTTTGTCTTTCATTTTTTTGCTTTAGTTTTTGGGGTCGGTATCTGTTGTCTCGCAGTATCTTCAGCTTTATATTCCTCCGCTTGCGCTCTGTTCCTCGCCGTCTGCGGGAGTGAAAGCATGCTGTCTGTTTGTCAGAGTCCTTTGATTTGCTGTTTTGCTTCGTGTTTTGCAGCACTTCATGTTCTGTGTGTTATTTCTCGACTCGCATCCACACATACGCATATGCTTTTGTCCCTTTCTCTCACTCTTTTCTGCACATTCAGACGCAGAGCTGAATGGAAACCTGAGCGTCTCTGGAGTAAAGTCAGGCTCGGCTGAAGTCTGTGTGCTGTTTGAAACGAGAGAGCTCTCTCTGGCCTCACTGTATGACCTCTAGCAACTCCGTAATTCTCTTTAAAGACAACATGAAATCAAAATTGATCCCATTTACTTTCTATAGAAATTTCCAGGGCCTTATTTTTTCACATCAGTTCAGGCTGCGCAAAATTATTATTTGTTATTTGGCAGATAAGGCAGATGCTATTTGAACCACAGTGCTAATAGGATTTGCAATTATATATAAATATGTGGAGTGAGTGAGTGTGTGTGTGTGTGTAAATATATGTGTAATATATATATGAAAAATATATGTATAATATAGTGAAATACATGAATTGAAATGCATATGTTATACAAGTAAAATTTTGTATCAGTGACTTTTGTAAATATAAAGGTTTTATATATATGTATATATTTACAGTATATATATATATATATGTTTTAATGTTTTTTTTAATTACTAAAATATGCAATATTACTGGAAAAAATACTATATATATATAATAATAATAATAACAACATTAATAATAACATTACATATTATTTTAAATATTTACATGGCATGTGTTTGAATTTATATGTACATAATAAATATGCACAGTACACAGACATATTATGTGTACCGTTCATTTTTGATTAATTGTGATTAATCATTTGATTATATATATATATATATATATATATATATATATATATACGCACACACATACAATACATATATTTGTGTAAGTGTACTTTTTAAAATAACTAAAATGTTTCAGAAAAAATACAGTATATAAATATAAATATATTACATAAAGAATTTTAGATATTAAATTGAACATGAAATCAAAATTTACTCTGTTTACAGCATATTTACAGCAATCATATACAACATCTTTATATATGTTTAGATAGATAGAGTTTTCTGTTGATGTGATATTAACCAGCAACATCACGGATTGCTTGCTACCATATAATCAAACTCAATGGATGAAATCATGTCCTCCCTGCATCATTTTCAGCTCAATATTGCGTGTCACGCTGTGGAAGTGAAATGCGTTGTGAATGGCGTTTCATGTGGTGTTTAATGTGAAGCGACAGCCGCCGGGCAGACGGTAATCCGCGTGTTCGTTACTTCCCTCGTCTGCTGTAAACCTCTGTTCTGCAGATAATACACTGATGAAGACTGTGATGGCGTCTCCTCACGCAGCTTGCCCTTTAAGAGCGTCTGTACGTTTGACTTTAGATGCAAGCTTTGGCTTATTCTAGAGCTTCTTCAAACTGGATTATAAGCGAAATGTTTGTTATGAACATGAAACCCTGAGAGATGAACCGAGGCGGATATCAAACAACATGATTCAGGCTTTCATTACAGGCCACCGCAGCGCTCTGTTCTTCTTGAAAACAACTCATCAGTCACGACATCAGTCAGCCTGCTTCTTGTCTGTGATTTTACTATATTTTACCGTCCTTTTATCTGCTTTGTTTTTATGTTGTCTTTCCGCTCTTCATGATGTGCTCACTTTTGAGAAAATGAAAGGCACTTTCCATTCCAGGTTTGAAGATAAACAGAGGAGTTGGGCTGGTGGCTCAGTGGTTATTAACCTGGCTGCTAATATGATGCTTACAGGTTCATTTCTAAAGCAGAGAGTAAAGGTCACAATAATAACCCATCTTTGCAGTCAGTGGTGAGATCATATACTGGCCAAGGCGCTGATTTGGTAATAATAGGAAAAAGCAAAGTTAATGTAATTCTTTTGTAATTATGTCATTGTTAATTTTTGGTTTGCAAAAAGCAATCATAGCTCAAATACATGTATTGCATCATGTTACTGTTAGTTTAATTTTTAATTTTATAATTTTTTTTTATTATATATGGTTATGTTAATAATTAAAACTGAAAAGGTTAGATGTGGTTAGACTTTTTACATTTTAGTAGCTTGGCTGTTTTAAACGTTTAAACGTTTTCTTTATATTAATTTCATTTAATTTTTTTATTTTTTTTTATTTAGCCTAATTTAATTTCTTACAGCTTTACATGTCTTTATTTCATTCAATTAACTATTGAAAAAAACTCATTCACTGAACTGTTTAATTTAAGTAATTGTATTATATTAATAATATAATTGAAAGATTTATAATTGCTTTTTAGTTAAATACCAAATCACATAAATCATTTTTTAATTGATTTATTTATTATTTAATTGATTTTATAATTACAAATTATATTATACATATATAACATAATATATGTTATATTTTGTACAAATTTATGTAATGTTTAAAATATATTTTCTTGTTTTCGAAAATTATTTTTTTATTAATTTAATTTTGTGCAAATTTGTATTTGTCACTGGACAGTTTCAATGTAATTGTCCATTTTTGACTAGGCCTATAGTTTAACTAGATTAAACAGTGTACTTCATAACTGTTATTTTAATATTTTAATATAATAGTGATACTGTATTGTAATTTTTATTAATACAAATATTTAGAATCAGTTATATATATATATATATATATATATATATATAAAATCCATTTGAATTGTTTTAGTTATTTTTTGTTGTTAAGATAACATTTGTTTTATTTCAATAGGCACTTTTTTTCCTAGTGGTTTGAATTTCTTTCTCTAGTTTCAGTTTACGATCATAGGCCTGGTTCATAGTTTAGCAAGCAGCATTTTTGATATAGCAGCACTGGAAACTTGTATGAAATGCGGCCAAAAATATGCAAGAACACTTTTAGCTACAAAATCTTCATGCATTGTTGTGTAACCGTAACGAAAACACGTTAAATATGTACACAGAGCACACAATGCATTGGCTAAGCTCTGGTGTTTGCATATTTGTGAGTGTGTTTCAGGCTTAGCGCTTTATTTTAGGCCTGTACTTCTGTTAAACCGTCAGTGATGCTTCAGTGCTGTTAACTCGGTGTGTGTGTGTTTGAGGGGACAATGTTATCTCTTTTCTCCTGAAGCTGTATTATTTATTAAACATTTTCTGCAGTCTGCTGTCGCGATCTGGCTCTCCCTCCCTCTTTCACTCGCGCTCATGTTCAAAGAAAACGTTTAATCTTCCAGATACATTTTAATGGCTGCGTTTAGTAGCTTGCCACTTTTATCATCAAAGCTCGTGTTAGAGCTTGTATGAGTTTTTCTCGGGTGAAATGAGTTAAATGACTCAAGGCGTACGATGGCGAGAGTTAAAGAGGGACAGAACGCAGAAAAGATGGCTCCGATAAAACGGCTGCATCACGACGGAGCCAACGGGAAATGTTGTGCTACAAAGCACATTGATTTAAAATAAGTCTGAAGCCTTTTCTGTCCGAGTCATCTGAACATGTTGCTCCTAAAGTCTTGGAGATGCTAACAATATTACTTTTACTCTTGTAAAACCTGCTGAGCTGCCATAGACAACAGTCTGAGATGCTTCTGACACAAAAGGTAGTATTGCATGTGTCTTATATGAGCCAAGCAATCCCAGAATGCATTGTGACTCCCATCTAAAATGACATAAAAGATGAAAAAATGTTGATTTTAATTAATTTATTTAACACATTTCTTCTTGGAGAACTTGACTAGCTGACTAGCGTCTAATTAGTTTACATAATTAATTTACTGAAAGTTTTAGTTATTTTGTGGTGTATTTTTATAGTTTTTATTAATATTTATTTCATTTTTAAATAATTTAGTACATCAAGTTAAACTGAAATAAGTTTATATAGTTGAAATAAGTTTCTTTTTTATATATTTTCAGTTATTTGAAGTAAAAAATTATTGTGTTTTTTTTTCTTATTTTCTAAACTCTAATTTGTTTTAGCATTTATGAAAATGAAGTACTGTAGTACTAGTATTGTTTTTTTTCTCCCCTTGAATTAGTTGCTTATATAATTCTCATTTATAAGTCACTTTGAATAAAAGCGTCTACTAAATGAAAACATGTAAATGTAAATAATTAATATAATGATATCAACCCAGTTCATCTAAAAAAAGTGTACATCAAAGGAATAGCATCATTAATTTAATACTTTTTAATAATACTAAACAGTTTTTGCATTTATATCCATCACTGATTAATTTTGAAAACATTTATGGATAATTTAATGCTTTCTGTCCTTTTGACAGATAAAAGTAAGCAGCAAGTTAAAAGTTTATTAAAAGTTTGGGGTTTTGTATGTCTCTTCTACTGCATTTACTTGATCTAAAATGCAATAAAAACTATACTGTGAAATCATTACTCCAGTCTTCAGTGTCACATTAACCTCCATGATTTGCTGCTCAGGAAACATTTCTGTTTATGTTGAAAAAATTGCAATTAAATATGAATAACTTTAAAAGCATCTTAGTGACCCCAAACTTTTGAACAGTAATATATATGTCAAAATAATAATATCAGTAAATGTACATTTGTAGAGTAGTAATGTTCCATTTCATATTAACAATGTGTTTCTTTTTATAAAGTAACAAATGAAAGATACTGCACTCTACTGAGAAGATGAGACTTAACTTTCTGTGTGTGTGTGTGTGTGTGTTATCAGTCTGAGTGTGTGCGCTCAGTAAAAACCCTGCGGATCGATGCCGAGGGAATCTGATCAGCAGAAGGCTCTTCCGCCCGCAGACTCATGGGTCGGACGGGTTGCCAGACGATCAAACTCCCTTCCCCTCATTAACCCCCCTCAGCATCTGCACACTATCCTTCCACTTTAATCACTTCCTTCATACAATCAATAGCGTTTATAAGTCAAGCGTGCTCCTGCATAGAAACAACCTTTCTGACGCACATGAGCACTCATGTATGCATATTCAAACATGGATGTACACGTGTCTGAACACTCAGTGCACAAAGACATGATGAAACACTTTACAAGAAGCTCTCAGTAGTTTATTTTAGTTAATAATGTGTTAAAGGAGCAGTCCACCAAAAAATGTACATTTGCTAATAATGTACTCGCGTTACGTGTGATGATGTTAATTAAAATTACATAACTTTTTATTTTAATAATCTTAGTCAATGATGAAAGTAATACTTTATATTAATTAATACTAGTATTTTTTTTCATCATTCATGTTAACTTTTGTAATTAATATTAACACATGGAATGGAACTTTATTGTGAACTTTAATTTTTGTTTTAAAAGTGTTAGCGGTAAACAGTGATTTGGGTGATAATTTGAGTTACACATGACAAACATCAATACATGTACATAGAAATTGATAATTATGTATATAGACATTCCTTCAACAAAGTCCCCTGCGTGAAAGTCATTCTATAATTTGTCATTGCATATCGCTATCACACACACAGACACACTGATCAGCACTTAATGGTTAATGAGAGAATGACAATCATGTTTGGTCACAGTCAGTAATCGAATAATATTAGTCATTAGGACACAGCTGTGATCAATTTTTACCACTAATTGTAAATTAATTATGGGTGTAAGCAAGTCAATACTGCAGAGGAGAAATGATGCTAAGGTCACTGAGGAAAAACAAGAAAACAACATGAGAGATGATGAGAGGTCGTGTGTGGTGCTGTGTTCGGTGTGACCGCCCGCTGTGACACACATTTCAGCGGCTGCTTCGAGTTACACACTCACACACACACACATAGAGAATAAGAAGTTTTTCACTGTCAGAGTTTGTGCATTGCTGCTAGACTGGTTATTTTACATTTACTTAATCAAGCATCGTTGTTATTATTGCTCATACAATTAAAATAAAGCTATTACCATGAGTATTAAACTTTAATGTGTAACTTGTGCAATATATACTATATAGCAAATGTTAACTGCGTGTATTGTATTGCATTATCTCTAGCACTATTCTGCTAAATACAACTATAAAGCATCAAGATATTGCAAACATTGAATACTGATTTGCTGTAAAGCTGCTTTGAAACAACCTGAAAAAGCTGTATACAAATAAATGGACTTTACTGTAATATTTTGACTTCATTTTGGTGCCCTCTGCTGGTGAGGTGAATCGGTGTGGTCTAACCAATAGGCTTAAGTCTGTGAAGGATTGTAATGAATATTCATAACCCTGAGTCTAGTCTGTCTTTAAGACATGCTGCTGTTAATGTCAGCCTGATAAGTCAGATGTGTGAAGCATGAGTGGAGTTTTAATCTGTGTACCTTTGTTGCAGTCTCACTGCGACTAATGAGTGATGAGCGCCAGCGTGTGCTTTACACAGCCAATAGATACGCAAGAGGGGATTTAAGCACACATTCACACACACACACACACACTTTAAACATCAGAGACTGTGACGATTTTGGCTGCTTCTTTCTTTGATGTTTCAGAGCCGCAGCTTCATTTCGGCCCTGATCCCCTTTTAATCTCCACATACACAAATTCAGAAACACACACACACACACGTAGAGAGAGAGAATCCACAGGAAAGGAGGTCGGATGAACATGTCACTATTGTTCTCCTGCAGTCTGCTGAAGAATGAGGCTGATTTCCAGGAAGATGAGCAATATGGCATGTAATAATTTATAGCCTCATTAAATTAAAGGACTGGATTCTCTTCTCTCACAGTCTGACTGTCTATTTTCAGGCAGTTTTTTCATCTTCCTGCAGTTGGAGGTCTAATTTTCTTTCTCTTACTGTGAAAACTCCTTCTAATGATTGATGCAGGGGGTTTATATACTGATTAATGCCGTAGTTTTAAAGGCCATTCTCAGACGTGACCTTTAACCCATATCGCTATAATGATTTGTCATTTAAAATAAAATTCTGCAGTACGTGCTGTGTTAGAAATAGTAGCTGAAACAGTATTATTTTACTAGCATCGATATGATATTATAGTTTTTCTTAATATTTTAAAATAGATTTCATTTTTTAATTTATTTTTTGATTATTTTAAATATTACATTTTTGTTGTATGTTTTTGTCATTTTTTATTTAAAAGATTTGTGTGTATATTTATTACAAAACAATTGTATGTGTTTTTTATTAGTTTTAGTTAAACTGAATGAAAATGAGAAATGTTATGGCAAATAAGTGTACTTGTATGGCTGTTTGGTGTAGCATATTAACATACTAATATTTAGTATGTCTGCACTATACAGTTTGCGAATTTTCTTCATGCAAGTAATTGTAATTAATTAATTCATTTATTTTTTTTATTTACACTACCGTTCAAAAGTTTTAGAACAGTGAGATATTTAATGGTTTTTAAAGATGTTTCTTCTGCTCATCAAGGCTGCATTTA
>JAUCMR010000107.1:27431338-27441519 GCA_032357425.1 Enteromius argenteus
TGATGAGCAGAAGAAACATCTTTAAAAACCATTAAATATCTTACTGTTCTAAAACTTTTGAACGGTAGTGTATATACTATTGTATTTTGGTTTTCATTATTACTTTAGTTTATGTTGTAAAAATAGTAGTAGTAAGTTTTTAGATTTTTTTTATTTAATATTTATATTTTAATGCACAATTTTCAGTACACATCTTACTGTTTTTTTGTTTGTTTGTTTGTTTGTTTTTTTATTTATTATCCATTTATTTAGTTGTGTTTTTTGTTGTTATTTTTATTAATTATTTTATAAAACTTAAAAGCTACATTACAGCTTCATTTCCTATTTTAGTACTTAATAATTTTACTATAGTTAATTGACGAGGCAACATTTTTAATTTAATTTTTGTTGTTGTTGTTGTTGTTGTTGTTGTAGTTACTGGTTTTTATTTGGAGGTTTTCCGTCTTCATTCAGTATATAATAGAGGCACACTGCTCAGAATTCTTTATCCCACAATGCAATGTGTTCATCTTCCATTTCCTGTGTGATGACTCATCTGTGAACCGCTCTTTTTATACCTATTATTTGACTGGCCTGCCTAAAGTTTTAGCCACATATCCTTATTCAGAATATAAAATTGTAACATTTTTCAAAAATGCTGACGGGATGCTCCTTGCACCATGATGAGATCATGTGACAGTAATGTATCATACTAGTGTTTTAAGATTTTGTATTGCAGTAACACCTACTGTTTCACTTACTATTTATATAGCAGGCAGTATACAGTATATGCTATGCACAGTCCGTGACCTGTGTTTGTCTGTCTCACAGCCGCTCCAGGTGGAGATGAGGTGGCGCTGTACGTGGGTATCGTCATGGCGGTGGTCATGTGTCTGATCGTCTCTGTTATCGTGGCTCTGCTCGTGTACCGCAAAACTCATCGACGCTTTCACTCCGACATCATCGACTCGTCTGTGCTGAACGGAGGATTCCAGCCGGTCAGCATCAAACAAGCACGCTCAGGTGAGACTCAGACTTCATTAATGGATCACTGTACATTTCTGATTCGTGAGGGTTCACAATGGAAGCCAAAACTTGATTAAAAAGGACAACATTAAACGTTTTCTATTTCAAATAAACTTTATATACATGAAAAAAATGTATCACATTTTCAAATAAGATTTTAAGCAGCACTATTTACAATATTGATAATGTTTGATAAAGATTGTGTGACACTGAAGACTGGAGTAATGAAGCTAAAAATTCAGATTTGCATCACAGGAATAAATTATATTTTAAAATATATTACAATATTTATTTCAAACTGTAATAATAATATTTCACAATATTACTTATCTTATTTTGCTTGTATTTGTTCAAATATACAGTAAAAACAGTAATATTGTGAAATATTATTACAGTATTTTCTATTGTAATACATTTTAAAATGTAATTTATTTCTGTGATCAAAGCTAAATATAGAAATATACACAGAATATTTTGACAGCACTAATATATGCATACATATGTAGATTTAGATATCATTTTGGTAATTTAGTATTTAGAATTGTCAGCAGTATTTTACAATTATTGTATCAGCAGACTTTGTTTTTTCTGCGAAATGGAATGCAATAAAATACATTGCAATGGATTTAGTTTTTCTGTTGACCCCAGTGTTATTAAATATCTTCTTTTGTGTTCTGCAGAGGAAAATAAAGTCATACAGGTCTAAAATGACATGAAAGTGATGACTGAATATTCTTTTTTTTTTTTTTTTTTTTAGTAAACGGTCCCTTTAATAACAAATCTAACCAATTTTGAACATCAGTGTCTTTTGCCATTTTGCTGTTTCTAGCAGACTGAAAGGGATTTTAGGCATTGTAATCATGCAAATCACAATAATGCACATCCTTGAGTGGATTATTGCTTTAGTAGAACATTCAAACACGCTATTCAGACACAATCTCTTACTGCGGCTCTCAGTCAATGCAACAGTTTCAGCAAGGAACTGTGAGAGAGTGTGTGTGTGTGTCACCATAAGACACAAGAATGATTAAAATTCCAATCAAGTGGTGAACAGAATGGAAGGCAGTGTTCCGGTGTTAAATTTTGAGGTGTGTGTGTGTGAGAGAGACTCAGGTGACATTTCATCTGAGGAACATTAGAATGCCTGTCACTCTCCAACCTGAACAGGTTATCATTAATGAAGAATCGTCGTTCCGCTCGCTCTCGTATTGTCTCGCTTTTCCCCTCATTTTCCCGCTCGTTTTCTCTCTTAATTAAACATGAAGCAGGGCCGTAGGTGTAAATGGCACCCTGTCAGGCCAAAAGCGCCGCGTGGAGACGCTGCAGAGGACGTCTGCAACTGAGTTGATAAATACAGAGGTAGAGGATGTTTTGATGTTAAAGCGAGACATTCACATCCGTCAGTTTTGCTCCGGTGAAGATCTCTCCCGGGTTTGGACGTGTTTACTTCAATGTCTGTGATGCAGTGCAGTGCGCTTTACACCGTCTCACCGATCGTTGCGTGAAGAATGACTTCAACGTGTGTGTGTCAGGAGTGTGTACGGAGCTCGTGGTGAGTAATGCTCACACCTGAGTAACGAGAGAGAGAGAGAGAGTGTGTGAGTGGTGTGTGAAGTGACAGTCCTCTGTTTAGTCACTGTGGGAAGCTGAATGTTAATGAGCAATCAGTATGGAGATTACCAGCCGCTGGCTATAAGAGTCCTTTGCAAGCTCACACACAAACACACGATGATTTCATTTCAAAATAGCACACAACAGAAATACATACTAGGAGCGGGTCACCCCAAAAAGTCATTTACCCGCCTTCATGCTGTTCCAAAGCCGGATGACTTTCTGGAGCGCAAAAAGGAGATGTTTCACGGAGTCGTCAAGCTGCTCGGTTACATGCTTTAATGGTGAATAGTAGCTGTGTTTACATCCAAATTATGCAAAATGGTGTGGGAAATCACAAAAACAACTGGTTTCGATCTTGTGTGTTTTAAAAAATGGTTGCTTCTATGGAAATTGAATGCAAAATAGAAGTGAAAATGGATTTTGTAGCCACTGTGGCTTTTTTAAATGTAATACATTATTTGTGGTTTAGAATGTGTAGATGAAAAGCTCTGATGAAAGTTTCATGTGACAATTATGGAAGCTTATTTACACCACAGGACTTTTTCACAGGTGTTTACGTCTAATAGTGCACTTATTTTCTCAGAAATCTGACTTCAGAATTCACAAGTCAAAATTGCAAGATATAAACTGAGAATTACAAAAATATGAAGCCAGAATTGTGAGATGTGAAGTGAGAATTGCACAAATAGTAAGAATTGTAATAAAAAGTCGCTATTTTTTATTTCATTTTATACTTGTTTTTTTATTTTTTTGCAATTGCAAGATATTATAAGATGAAAACAGATTTGCAATATGCAGAAGAATTAAGAAAAAAAACTCAGAAACAAGCTTAAATAACAGAGTGTGGTGCACCGATTTAAATATGAAGAATGATATCTGAGAGCTTTTGCAAAGAAGGGAATTTCCATAAATAATGTCTTCAGATTTGTTTTTATTCTTCACAGAAAGTCAGCATAGGACGTTTAATATAGAATACAGAGTCTCTGTAATTTATTGTGCTTTTATGTAGATTTTTTTTACCTTATTACACTCAACTGGTGCATATCTTTTGAATTTTCGGATTTTGGAAATAATTTGTTTATGTGAGATTATAAAATCATTGTGGTTGTGCACATTCACCATTGCTTAAAAGTTTGGGGTCAGTATGATTCAAATAAAATAAAATAAAATAAAATAATACTTTATTCAGCAAGGACATTAAATTGATCAAAAGTGACTACAGCAAAATGTATAATGCTACAAAAAATCTATTTCATATAAATGCTCTATTTAAAAACGCATCTTTATTTTTTTTCACAAAAATATGAGGCAGCACAACTGTCAGCACAAAAATGTATAATAATTATAATAATTTTAAAAATTATTTGAACGATTTCTGTGGCACTGAAGAGTGAATAATGCTAAAAAATTCAACTTTGAAACACAGGAATAAATTACATTGTAACATATATTCAAATAGAAAATAGTAGCCTTGATGAGCATGAGAGACATTAGATGATCTTGCCAACCCAAACTTTGGGAGTGTGGTGTATTACTAAGCTGACAGATCGGTCTTAGTAATATTTAATATTAATTTCATGTGTGTGTTTGCAGCGGATTTGCTGGCCGCGACCCCTGATCTGTCCACAGCGGCGGCGCTGTATCGCGGTCCAGTATATGCCCTCCACGACATCTCAGACAAAATCCCCATGACCAGCTCCCCTCTGTTGGAGCCTCTGCCGCTTCCCAACCTCAAGATTAAAGTCTACAACTCCTCCGGCATGGTGACCCCTCAGGAGGACATGACATCTGACCTCTCCGCCACCCTGTCCCCCAAAGTCACCCACTCTCTTCTGGACAGCGACCCCATGACCCCACGCAACCAGACTCTGGCACGCACAAGAGACCCCACGTGTACGGCGTTAGGCTCGTTTAACTCTCTGGGAGGTCATCTAATCATACCCAACTCAGGTGTGAAAACACACACACAGCTTGTTTGTGTATGATTTATGATGCACAATCACACTCTGGTCCTCGCCGAGCATCCAACATATTTACGAATTAAAGTATGATATAATTTATGATGATTAATTGATTGTGTTGATAGTCCTTCATTAGTCTAATTAAGGCGTATGGCTGTAACGGGTTCCAGTAAGACACGATGGAAATGTCACATTTACAATCTCACATTCATGTGATGAGAAGAACACACTCAGTGACAGTGATGAATGAGTCCAGACGACAACAGCTAATAATCATCAACTGCAGAAATACACACAGCACTCCACTGACATTATATGAAACACCATCTATCTATCTATCTGTCTGTCTCTCTGTCTCTCTGTCTGTCTGTCTGTCTATCTATCTCTTTGTCTGTCTATCTGTCTATGTATCTATCGTTCTATCTGTTGTTCTATCTATTGATCTATCTATCTATCTATCTATGCATCTATCTATCTCTCTGTAATGTGTGTTTCAGGTGTGAGTTTGTTGGTTCCAGCCGGGGCGATTCCTCAAGGTCGTGTGTATGAGATGTTTGTGACTGTACAGAGGACAGAGAGCATAAGGTAAATTTATAAATCTCAAGAATTGATTAGTCTAACCTGTTTTTAGTGAATGAACAGAATGTGAATCTAAATTTCAGATTTCAAATTCTCACCATTTTACTGCAGTATTAAAATAATAAATGCCGTTTTGTGACAGATCACTGTAAGCGCCCCAGTTTATGAGCCACAGCAGCGGATGTGGATTTTGCCAAATAATGTACAATATAATATGTTCCTTTTAATTTTTACTGCTCTTCAATGTTTGTGTTAAGTGATTTAAAATTCCATCACATTTTTATGACAGCCATCAAAAAATGATTTTGAGTAGAAATATAATTATTTAATTGTAAATGTATTATAAAAACTTCATTAAGTTTAATTAAAAAATTTAATTTTAAAAATGTTTACCTGTTCCACAGAAGGGTCAATTTTGTGAAACTGAGATTTATACATCATCTGAAAGCTAAAAAAAAAAGTCTTTACATTGATGTATGGTTTGTTAGGTTTGAAATTGAATTGAAAATCAAATCGAAAGCTTGTGAGTCAGAATCAAATTGAATTAATAAAACCTAGCCCTAACTCAACATAAGCAGGTCATTTTGTGATTGAGTCTTTAAACAGATAAGAAACACACAAAAAACTCAAGTAATCAATTACTTGAGAAAAATGCAAGTTAAAAATAATGATTATCAATGATTAACTGATATTCAGTTTAAAATGTCAGAAAAAACTAAAAAATACAAATTTATTTATATTTTGCATGCATAGAAAAGCAAGTCTTACCAATGTAAGTTTAGGTACTAAACTGTTAAAGTACAGGTATGTTTATGGTACTATCATTTACTAACATTTAGGGTTGAGTAAGATACAAAGATGTACCTAGCTTTTGTACCTTCCCAATTATCTTTTTTTTTTCTTTCTGTGAATTTTGAAATGTAAAGCACAGGATGTTCTTTCTTCATAAATATCTATAATAAAATTCATATCATAAATTTTATTGTTCAACTCGATGTAATGTTAACTTGAAAATTTCAAACAGTTTTGGTTCATTGTGTAGCCTCTGCAGACTAGAAATAAAATCAAGAAAAGTTGGCAAAAGCCATAAAGGGATAGTTTAAATGAAGACATTTTGTCTTCATTTATCATTCGCCCTCGAGTGGTTCCAAACTTATATAAGATTATTTCTTCTGTTGATCACAAAAGAAGATATTCTGAAGAACCAAACAGTTGCTGGTTGAAACTGACTTCCAAGGTGGGGAAAAAATACTATCAATGGCTGCCGTCAACTATTTGGCTACCGGCTTTCTTCAAAATACCTGAAAGCCATCAGAAAGAAAGTCATACAGGTTTGGACCAACTTGAGGGTGAGTGAATGACAGAATGGTCCATTTTGACTGAACTGTCACTTTAAATGTGTCTCTCAGGCCAGCAGTTGGCGACGCGGAGGCCGTGCTCAGCACCGTGGTCAGCTGCGGTCCCGCGGGAGCCCTGTTGACGCGTCCCGTCATCCTCACTCTACACCACTGCGCACACGCCCACTCCGACGACTGGCAAATCATCCTCAAGAGCCACATGCAGCAGGACCAATGGGAGGTGAGGAATTTGAATACGGCCAAACGGGATGGCCAGGGGCTGAACGAAAGCGTGGCAGCGAGAGGAATCAGGTCAGGGAAACTCTGGAGATGAGCCGCTCCATTTCAATAAACTACTTATCCTGCAGAGAGAGGGAAACATGACTGGAAAATAAATGTAACTATCAGTGAAGGCAGGCGGGGTAAATTGGCCTGCTGTGCATGGCAGGGTTCTACAAATAGACAACACAAAATTCAATTATTGCAAGAGTGGAGCGGGGAAAAGAATGGGGCGTATTTATCAGGAGGAATCTGCTTCCTTTATCAGGGCCGGGATTCCCTCAGACACACACTCACATTGTTTCTGTCTGTGTGTGTGTGTGTGTGTGTGTGTGTGTGTGCAGGAGAGACCAAATGTCCTGAAGAACCTGCTTGTGGGGATATATATCTCATAAAACCTGTCAAAAACATACCCTGGTCATATTTCACTCCAAAATCAAAAGAAGAAATAAGAAATTACTTTTTCCGAGACAGTGAAACCTATTTTTAGGACTCTTAAAAGTGTTTGCTTTTTTGTTTTTTTTTGTTTTTTGAAAAAAAAATACTGCCCAAAAAATATGAATTAATCGAACAATAATTGTGTAATTTGAATATCTATTTTTTTTACATCCAATATCAATTTCAATATCAATTTTACAGTTGCGTCATTGCAATATGGGTTCTACATATATATATATTATAATGTAATTTAATAATAATTTATTTATATTAAATATTTTTTTTAAATCTAGCATTTACAATGTACTGTTATTTAACATTATTGTTAATATTACTTGATATTTGTTAGCCAGTTGTCTGTTATTATTTGTATTTGTTATTTTTGCATCACTGTGACTTTTGTGTTCTGTGCGCAGGACGTGGTCGTGGTTGGAGAGGAGAACTTCACTACTTCCTGTTACGTGCATCTGGGGGACGAGGCGTGTCACATCCTGACCGAGACTCTTGGATCCTATTGTCTGATTGGCCAGAGCATCTGTCCGTCAGCGGCTAAGCGAATCAAACTGGCTGTGTTTGGTCCTGTAGTCACAGCAGGTGTAGACTATCACATCCGAGTGTACTGCCTCGACGACACACAGGACACACTCAAAGTGCGTAACAGCTGACCTTCTCTGACACTTACAAATACACAGTATTTCTATCTATGCTATTGTATTTTTATTTGACCAACTGCTATATTGTATGTAAACGAGCATTGTTATGATTGGCTAAGCATAATTTAGATTAAGTAATGTCAGGAACAACTTAGTTAATAGTGAGTTACGTTAAATTACATCTAAATGAACATGTAGTTTTAATATTAATATGTTTACATTAGTTTAATCTGCGTTAATATTTTAGTTAAAATTATGAAATAATTCAATATAAAATTGTATAATTACTTATATGAATAAGATTTTTATATAAATTATGATTAAATGTATTATTGTTGTTGTTATAATTATATAAAGATAATTAATAATGTGATATTTAAAATACATACCTTTTTTTAATATTTTAATTTAAGTGGTTTAGTAATTTAATATAATACAATATTTAGTATAATACGTACTTCAGTATTGATATTTTTAATTTATTTTAATTGAATTTATTCATTGTAATATTTTAATTAAAACAATTTAGTAATTTGATATATTGTATTACTGTACAAGATGTAATACAAAGAATTTTAATATATAGAGGCTTCAGTATTGTTTTTCAATTTTAACAGTTTGAAAATTTAATACACTGTAAAACAATATTTAATATAAAGTATTTTAATATCACTTAATTTTCGTATTTGTTGTTGTTGTTATGTATCCAACTTCTATACTATGTATGGAGAAACTTCTGAGTTGTGAATGTTAAAAGTTTGGCCCAAACCCTTTCATTTTAAAAGATAATAAGAGCCGTGTGAAATTCACACTGACTGTATGACTGTGTTATAAAAGGAAGACACTGTTGATTGTATGTGTTTGTGTGGACAGGAGGTGCTGCAGATAGAAAAACAGATCGGTGGAAAACTGCTGGATGAACCAAAGTCTTTGAACTTCAGTTACAGCAACCACAACCTGAGACTGTCAATACATGACATTCACTCACACTGGAAGAGCAAACTACTCACCAAATACCAGGTGAAGACAACGGATACAGATGAGCCTTCAGACAGGATCTAAAAATGTCAGGAGAGAGAGAAGATCTCCTGTCCCGAGGCGGGTTACTCCCTGGGTCAGAGATAGAAATGTCTGTTTTAACTTTAACTGAGAGCGTAGTGTTTGATGAAGGACCTGAGACAGAGTGAACATGAAGCTAAAACCATTTACATTTAATCATTTATTCATAAATACAGCTTCTTAATACAGTAATGGTGGCCACATTCACATACGCGGATCTCTTATCAGTGCATTAGGGAAGTAGTTTGAAATGAGTAGTTTGAAATTAGAAGAAAACCTGGAAAGTGCCTTGAGATAAACACATTGTAGACATGTACGTGGGGTAATAATGATAGAACTGACTCTGAACCAGGAAAAAGATCTAGAGGAAGAATAAAACTTAATTTTCAATATTTTTTTAAATAATATTTATGTATTATGCTATATTTTAATTTAAATGATGAAATGCGAAAACAATTTAATATTTTAGGATATTTAATTTACAAACATGTACAAAAAATAATAATTATTTATTATTTGTGTTTAATTTAAGTAATTTAAGTAATATTTAATATAAAATGATTTACTATTGTTTAAATTATATATATATATATATATATATAGGTGTGTGTTTTGTAAATTACTTTATATGTACACACATTATTAAATCATTAATATGTAATCATTTAAAAGTAATAATTTAAAGAATACATTATTTATATTTTGTTAATGACTTTACAATTAAAGCTAATATACTTTAGTATTATTAAAACATTTTAATAATTGTTTATTATTTTATTTCAGTATTTTAATTTGAATGATTAAGTAATTTAATATAGCATTTAATATAGGATGATTTAATACTATTTGATTTGTTATTGTGGTTGTTGTTCTGAATTGTGAACAGACTGTGTGTCTGTGCAGGAGCTGTCTTTCTCTCAGGTGTGGAGTGGTTCGGTTCGGCGGCTGCATTGCTCCTTTGCTCTGGAGCGACAGAGTGTGAGTGTGTGTGAGCTGTGCTGCAAGCTGTGTGTCAGACAGGTGGAGGGAGAAGGTCAGATCTTCCAGCTCTACACCACCCTGAGCGAGGTACAGTAACACGCTTCCTCTTGCTCTCTGCTAGATATATACTCAGAATGAAAACACAAACCTGTGATTCCTCACAGATCCCTCTCCCATGTAGTGAATTCCTTACATGAATTTACGTCCATCTTTTAATAGTATATTTTAATGAAATGCGACGCAGCCGTTCAGACTGAAGTCGCATTGCAAAACAT
>JAUCMR010000107.1:27445662-27459756 GCA_032357425.1 Enteromius argenteus
GAGTGGTTGCACCTGTCGCCTCTTTATACCCGGATGAAGGGGAGTGGCTCAGGATTGTTTAACCACTTGCCAATTTTTATTGCCGTTTTCTCTTAAGCAGAGTGAATCAGGGCTCTAGGCAAGACCTCAGTCTGTCGTCACGACATAACATCTCTGTTCCCTCCATCAGGGAACAAGGGTTACATACGTAACCAAGACGTTATTAGAGTGGTTTTAAACATGTTTGTTTTGTTTTTTTGTTTTGTTTGTTTTATATTAGTATTGCTGTTTTGTGCTTTTATTTAAAGCTCTTCTGCTCACCAAGGCTGCATTTATTTGTTTAAAAATACAGTAAAAACTGTAATATTGTGAAATATTATTACAATTTCGAATAGCTTTTTTCTATTGTAGTATATTTTAAAATATAATTTATTTTTGTGATTGTAAGCTGAGTTTTTTAGCATCATTACCCCAGCCTTCAGGGTCTCGTGATCCTTTAGAAATCATTCTAATATACTGATTTGCTGCTCAAGAAACATTTCCTCCTCTAATCAATGTTATCAAAAACAATATTTTTGCCAAAACCATTTAACTTTTTTTTTGTCATGAACCTTTAACAGCATTTATTTGAAATATAATTTTAGTAACATTATAAATGTCTTTACTGTCCCTTTTGATCCACTTAATGCATTTTTATTTGGTTGCATTTTTGTGGGAACTTTTATATTTTGTGTCACTCAAATGCAAAGCAGCTGTGCTCATTTCACATCCTCCACTTCTGTTCTTATAGACGTACAAAAGCAGAAGCTTTTATTTGGTGCTGTTGCTTTTTACGAATAATATCACCAACGAGAGTGATTTAATTAAACCGCCTCCTCAACACACACGCACTCACACACAATTGAGATTGCAGCTTGGATTTTAATGCATTGGAAATGTCAGTTGATATTATTTCCAAGAAGCAGAGTATACTGTATCTCCAGCAGTGAAACAGCCTTGATTCGCTGAGAACATTTCTAAATACCAAAAGAGCAGTGTAGCTCAGCGGGAGACTGAGACGCATTATGCTCTTTATACATATGAAGATACATACGAGCAGCTTTAAAATGAAGAAACACAGGTTATAGCAAGTTTTGTGTCAGTGAGCAGAAGATGTATGTGTATTAAGTCTCTGCTTATTATTGTTTTTGAAAAAACTCACTGTCATAGTAATGAGCAAACCCACCATCATGTGATTATAATTACATTTACAGTTTAATTGTATATTTTAGATAAAGAACGGTTATATTGCATCAAAGGCATTCGAAGTGATTTGTAAGCTGGGGATATTGTTTTGTGCTTTTGTCATTTCTATTTAGCTTTTAAAGTGCACCTATTATTGATTTTTCTGTGGAACACAGCTCTAAGTGAATGAAAACATCCGGCAAAGTTTGAAATCTGAAAGTGCACTGTGCACTGTGTATAAAGTTATTATCTCTCAAAAGAAGAAGTCGATTCTGAATTATTGAAATGAGATGTTTCATGTTGACATCAAAATGAAACATTAGCATATTGTCGGCCCACTTGTTGCACAAGCAGACCTGGGAAAACTTGATTTTTACTTTGGTCTGAATTAAAATGCAAGTTCATTCTTTGCCACTTGGTGCCGCTTTTGAAGCGTTAAAAGCTCACATACACTGAAAAAATTTGTTGAACAAAAAAGGTAAAAATAAATGCATATTATGAGAAAATTAAAATGTTTTTTGACCTTGCATATATGTCAGCCTGTTGTTGGGGACTCCCAAAATATGAACCTTTCATAACCCATAATAGGGGCACTTTAAGGGATGCCCCTTTTTACAAGATGTATATACATCATATACAAGATACAAGACATCTGTGAAGTTTTAGCTAAAATTCTTAACAGATCATTTATTATCCCATGCTAAAAATATATATATATATTTTTAACAAAATGACAAATGTGCCGTTTTTGTGTATGTATATTTAAATGCAAATGATCTGCTTGCCCCACCCCCCTTACAGTCTATCCATCTTGTATCTCGCAAAACATCTATTCCTTTAAATGCTCTAGAGAGGACATAAACGTGACAGCCTGAGTAAATCTCACTCAGGGAAGGAGCTAAGCTAATAAAGCAAAGATCGTTATCAGGCATGGGCGGGGCTTGTTCTTATACGACATCGCTTTGGAGTACATTCCTGAATGGCTCATTTTGAGACACCATTTCTGGTTTATGGGGAAAATAACAAAAAGTGTGAGTGGATTTTTACGGTAATAGGGTGGTTGTGTATGTACACTTCAGACACATTATTAAGAAAAAAAAAAAAACACGTGTGTTTTCTACAGGACGTCCAGAGCATTGACACGTCTCTGATGGATCCAGGCAGCAGTATCACGGTTCTTGCGGGTCCGAGCGCGTTCAGAATCCCGGTCAGCATCAGAAGCAAACTGTGCAGCAGCCTGGACGTCCCTCACACACGCGGAAACGACTGGAGAATACTGGCACACAAACTCAACCTGGACAGGTGACACACACACACACACACACTCAACATTGTATCTGCATGCATTCACACATACACTCATTTACAGCTTCAGTTAGCTTCCATGTAAATAATTAAATGCCATTAAGGTTTTAAATGCCATTTTTCTGCTCACCAAGGCTGCATTTATTTGATAAAAAATGCAGTAAAATTTTAAGTATTATTACAATTTTCAGTATTTTCTATTTGAATATATTTTAAAATGTAATTTATTTTTTGTGATGCAAAGCTGAATTTTCAGCATCATTACTTCAGTGCCACATGATCTTATAGTAACCATGTTAATATGCTGATATGCTGCTCAATAAACATTTATCAGTTATGCAACATTTTAATGTATTTATTTTTCCGCTTTATTTCAATTAATGAATCTTTATATAATGAATATATAATGAATATACTGAATATTTTATATAATATTTTTACAAATATATAATACAATATAATATAACGTACTGCGCATTCACCATAAAATAAGTAATTTTCATCTATCATTATAGGTCAACATTTTAGCACATCCCTGGTGTGAGTGTTTGTTTATCATCAATGTGCTGAGACTGCAGTGTAGCTTTTATTTTAAAAGCGATGAAAGAGAAACTAATCTTCTCTAAAAGTATCTCATAGGAGAGTTTGAAGACAATTAACGGTGGAAAAACAGCAGGAGAGCAAAAGAGAAATTTCCAACTGTTCTTTTCGGTGCGCCTGGAGAATACGAAGAGATATATTCGCTCTCTCGCACATCAACTTTTAAAAATACCAGCGTTTCCGTGTGCCTCCAAAATCCACGTAATTAGAGGAAAAGGCAAAAAAAAGCGCAGGACCCCTATGGTTTGAGTTCTTGTTGAGGTGTTACTGCAGGACTCTTGAAGAACGAGAGATCTGATTTCAAACGAGAGAGTTTAGGATGGAGAGCACTCTGTTCACCTCTGAGGACCAACAGGCATGAAAGAGGCAGAAGACGAGAGAGTTCAGGTTCACAGGGGACAGGAAGTAGAGAGATAAAGCGAGGAGGATCCTGGGAAAAAAGAAAGATGTTAAAAGTAAAAAGACAGACTCTGAAAGTTCTTCATCAGTCGTAGTGTGCAGATCTCACCTTCTGCAGAGATCTGTTTGTTCTGCTGGAGACCGTCGAGAGCTTCTCCATTCAGTTCAGATTACAGCAGCTTTGACAAACACAGGATCTGGAGAGTGTGTGATGGTGGAAGTGTGTCAGCCTGCTGACATTGTGCTGCGCTGTTCATATATTTGCTGTACATAGAGTACATGTGAGAGTGATGGGAAAAGAAAGATAGAGTTACGAGGGCTGTCTGTGGCACCATACACAAATATAGAATTCAATTGTAGGCAGGAATGCTTACTGCCTGTTTTCTTATTTTTATTGAATGGCTTAATAAAAGAAATTGCAATTATTTTATATTGAGTAATCAGTAAATCATTAATTTGCACACTGTTGTGACTGATGAGTAAATCCTTCAATACACATAAATAAATTAATAATTTTTATTGTTATTATTACTGTTGTTATTATTACTATTTTATTTAATAATTATTGTTATTGTTATTATAAATATTATTATAATTATTGTTGCTTTTGAATACTTGTCTTTTATTTACACTGTAACAGTATCACTGTCGTAGTGAATTTTTATTATTTAAATGCTATTACAATTATATTATTAGAAATAAAAGCAATGTATTAAATCATATTATTTGATATTACTACACATTACAAATATTTTGAATATTATTATTATTATTATTATTATTATTATAGTTTGTTTTAAATATTATTTGTTTTTACCATGGAATATTAATATTTTGTATTGATTTACCATTGTTTTTATTTAAATAAAATAATAATATGAATAATAAAAGTACAAATATTTTTTTTATTATTTTATGTTTAAATAATAAATTTTTAATAATAATAGCAGTAGTATTTATAGTAACATAAAATATTTTTATTAATAGGAGTAAAACTTTTTGTTTGTTTGTTTGTTTGTTTGTTTTGTTTTTTGTCTTCTGCAGATCACATGCTTGTTAAAATGGGTTTAGGAAAAGAAAAAAGTATTTCCATGTTACCAATAAGCCTATAACACTTATATTGCATAATTTTGTAAAGAAATAATATCTTAAATATAATGCGTTAAATTGACGTTATTTGGGAATAGTCTGATTTGCTAGTTTGTGCCCAAATTCCAAATAAAAAGAGAAAATAGACAGATTATATAAAAAATACACATTGCCACATTAAAATAATATCAAAAATTTTTGAAATTCCAACACAAATAAGTATATGGTGCTATATGGTGGTCCTACATCTCTGAGTGTTTCCTCTCATCTGCCCTGCAGGTATCTCAACTACTTTGCGACTAAGACGAGTCCGACCGGAGTGATTCTGGATCTCTGGGAAGCTCAACACTTCCCGCACGGAAACCTCAACCAGCTCGCCACCATCTTGGAGGAGATGGGTCGCCATGACAACAGCATCGCCGCCATGGCCAAGGAGCAGTGACCCTCTCATTGATGACGACGTCCAGCTCAAGTTGTGTTGCTGCCGCGCGCGCCATCTTATTCAGTTTCATGTGACGCTGCCGTCAGTAGATGCGGCTGATGCCAATCTGGGGTCAAAGGTGAAGCAGGAACAGGGTTGAGACGCTTCAAGTTTGCACGACAGCAGAAATCTCCCACTTCATCATCCTCTAGGTTTTTACTGAATTTTGTGGTGCCATCTAGTGGTTGCAGAAACAACAAACGCTCATGTAATATAATATTTTGAGACATGAATACAGTATTTAGTGTGAGTACCTTAAAGTGGCCTTTAAATCCAGTTACCGTTCAGATGCGATTTGAAATGTATTATTTTTGTAACGCGGGTACAGTAAAGAAGTTTGTCTGTTGAACAAAAGTGCACGTGAGCACTCGCCAGGGATCGGAGAATCATGTCAGATGTTGTTTTTTTGATTTTCTGGAATGCAATGTTTCATCACACTGTAATAATGATGATCTTCTGTGGCCGGACTTTCCCTGGTTCTGCATGGGCTGTTTCTGTTGTGCATCATCAGTGTTTCTCGTCTCGCTCTTCTTTAACAAGAGCACACTTACCCCTCCACAAAACTTACCAGGACTACAGTTTCTGCTCAAATGTGACGGAGACTACAGTTATTGTTACTACTGGGATATTGTAATGATTTTATATCGTTCTTTCCGAATCTTTCATTTATTTATTTTTTTATTTAAGTGAAGGCTAATACCAAGTTATTGTAGGTTAATATCCACTGCCTCCAAAATAAAAGCTCTATGGTTTCAAATTTTTTAAGCCAAGAAATTAAGACAGACCTAAATATTGATACTGTATGTTTACCTTTATTTCATAAATAATAGTATTAATAATAATATAAATAATAATAATTATTATTATTACATTCTCAGTATTTTTGCAATATTAATTGCAATAGTAATGATATTGCAATATTGATTTTTAAATCATAAAAATATCAAATATTTTTGAGGAATTATATATTTATGATTGTAATAGTTACTATTAATTAATATTATTATTCAAAACATTGTTATTTAAATTATAAATTGATTATAATAATAATTTAAGTTGTATTTAAATCATAAAAATATCAAATATTAGTTTTTCAGGAATTTTCTAATATATATATATATATATTCCTAGTAGTTCCAATTAGTAATTATTATTATTCAAATTGTATTTTTTGCTTTTATTTAAATAATACATTAAATATAATAATAAAATGTATTATAATATTCATAATCGCTATTAAAATGGATGTTTTTATTTTGTTATAAAATATTTTTATTGAAATCGTATTATTAGATTGCTTTATTTACTGTGTGTAGATACTTGTAGTTATTTAAAAAAAAAACTTTTATTTTAAAAAGAGTAAATTTATCACATGAAAACATAACATGCTGACTAAAAATTTTGCAAAAACGTGATGGATACAAGAGTTATTGTTATTAGTGGAATATTGTAATGCATTAATCTACTTCTTTCAGAATCCTTCATTTGAAGTTCATGGCAGGGAGTTGCTGTAGGTTTATTGTAGTAATCATAACTGTAGTGAGTTTTGGTGGAAGCTGTGGTTATGGTGAGTTGTTTGAGGGGTTACTGTACAATACCACCCATCACAGCCAGGCAGAACATATGATATGTGTCACATTACCCACTGATACCAGACTAAGAGAAACTAATCAACCAAAAAATGTCCTGTTTGGTGATGGTTAGGGCTTTCTGTGGCTGTGCTCTTCCGACCCGGAGGAATACATTTATCTGGCAAATATTAAAGATGTCACTCCTGTGTGACCCTTCATTCACACACTCACACTAGAAATCTCTCCATCACATGAATGATGTCAGACATTTTATAGATATCCAAATACAGGTACTTGAATGAAACATTTCTGTGGAACATGTTTGCTTGAGATTATCTGGACATGCTCATGAACTACTTCTGACATTCAGGAAAGGAATGTCCAGGGGAAAAGAGAGCTTGTTGATGTCAGCAGAAAGTGATTATGTTCTGATGGAAATATATATTTTTTGGAGTAATTTTCACTGCTGAATCATTCACTATACTGTGGAAGCGCATTTCTGCTACGTAAGAAAGTAAAATCATGCAGTGCAAATAATAATGATGACATAAAAAGTGATCATTTTTAAATGATGTTGATAAACAAATTTCAGGAGGAGCACTTACGAATGATTAGACATGGCTGGCGCCTCATTCCCCAATCAGCCTGTTATCCGATCTCCCAATAGGGACTGAGAGGTTACGCCTTAAATAGCGTAAAGTCCTTTCCTCCCGCATCTCGTTCTTGCATTCCTCCGCCGCCCCTTACTCCGCCTCTAGACCTCACCTTCCTCCCGGGGGGCACATGGGGTTCGAGCCGGACGCCGAGCTCTGCCCGACCCTCGCAGCCAAGGGGTTAAAACCCCTAGGGCTTGGAGTCCGTCGAGCTCCCGGCCTGCTCCCCGGACAGCAAGCCAAACATGCTATTTTATTCGATATTAACGAGGAAGTGTGAACTCATTAAATAAAATTCAAACCTGTCAAACTTACTGTGACAAACATTTGAAAATCTAAATTATTAGATTAGAAATTAGTTTTTTTGTTAGTTTAATTTTTAAATCTCCTTATTTTTTTGTCTTGTGTCATATTTTGACACTCGTTTTGCCCATTTCAATTTTTCTTATTTACTTTTTTATCGTATAATTCTCAACATTTTGGCTTTGTTAATAATTTTGACTTTTTCATAGTCATAATTTTTGACTCGTCATATTTTATACTTGCCTTATAATTATGACTTTTATCATTTAGAGTTGTCATAATTTAATTTTAAATTACATTTTTTTCAATATTAACTCATATTTTGATTCATATTTTGACATTGTACATTTTTGCCTTTTTAATTATTTATATTTGTCATTACTTTTTTAATTTGTATATATATTGTTTTATTTTCTTAATTTAGATTTGTCACAATTTCAGTTACGATAATTTTTTGTTATAATGAAGTTTTGTCTGTATAAATTTTTAATGTAAGAATTAGCACGTGATTTTTACTCTGTCATTTCAACTTTTTATCTCATAATTGTGAATATTTTTTAAAATAATAATATAATAATAATGAAATTTAACAATGACTTTTATTGGTCCTGTTTTACTAAGTGTTTTTTTTCCCCTATGTGGCAGAAATGGGCTTCCATACTATAAGACCACAAACATGCATTAAAAAAAGCAAACTGCCATTTTGATTTCATTTCAGCTTAAATATAAAATTCCCATTTGCAGGAAGTCTTATTAAGACCTAAAGTTAAACTCCTGAATGTGTTTACAGTGTTTTCAGCTAATGGTGGTCTGTGTGCGCTCTGTATAAATCCGTCACACTAGAGGCTGCTGTTGGTGTGAAACACAGGGCTCATTATCTGCAGCCCCACCAACACGACTGCCATTTCCCACAATCCAGCAGAGCAGAGAAGCTGCGCACAAAATAAAAGCTAAATTAAAGAACAGAACAAGACACCAGAAGAGCAGCCGTGCAGTGAGAAATGCAGTGCCAACTATGCAACGTGTGCGTCTGTGAACTGCTGGCAGATGTGCATCGTTACGACCAGAGAGTTTAACCCTTCATCCAAAATCAAAAACAAACGCTAGTATGTCCGCAGCCAGTTTCTGTATAAAATGTATGTAAAGGATTTTTTAAATAAATTATATTTTTAATCAACGCTGAAAGTGGCCTTGTTTTTTTTTTTATTATTATTTGACCTTCCCCGAAATTCTTTGCATGTTTTTTGTTTTTAATAGTTCAACCTTGAGTAATTATAAACGTGACTTTATAACAAACATTTACCAAAGAGAGGCTTGGATTTTTTTTTTTTTTTTTATTGTTTGATTTTTCTAAAAGTGTTGTTAAGGTGTGCCGTTTGTGTCATTGGGCAATTCAGGAAGTGAAATTATTAGTGGATTTATACAAGAGAGGTTAATGTTCAAATGTTATTAAAATATAAAAACGTAAAAAAAAAAACAATGTTTCCTCTTTGTTGTACATTTGAACCATATATATATTATATATATATATATATTTAAAATATTTTTTTTTATACATTTTACCTTCATCCAGCCAATGCAACTATAGAAATCACTGGCAAAGATAGAGAAAATATAAGTGCTTGTCTGAACTAGCTGCATTTTACATTGAAATTGGTGCTTAAATACAAATATTAAATATTAAAAATTCTAATTATATATATATACAGTATATATATAGTAGTTTAAAAAGCAGCTATAAATAGCCATATATTCATTTACACACTGTTAAAATAGCAGGATTTTCTGCTATTTATACTGCTTAGTGCAAATAGTGGCAATTATCTGCACCTTAGTATTGTAGTACATTAAAAAAACAGTATGCAATAATAACTTACTGAGTGTAAATTTTAATTTTAATGCAAATTATTAAATAGATGCCACCTTATTGAGACAATAAAGCCCTCACTATACCTACCCTAACCCTACCTGAAACATTTTTCCCAACCCTACATTTTCTGATTATTTACTTCATTTTTATTGAAAATAAATGCTTTTCTGATCTCACGTGGTGATGTGATTTCAAATTTAAAAAGGGAGCAAAAAAGATTGCCAAAAGGCTGAATTGAACTCGGGTTGATCACGTCAAAATGATTATGTCAGGTTTTACCATCTGTGACGTACATCTGTCTTTTGTAATGTTGACTAGCCCAATCACAAGTTGGTGGGCGGAGTTACAGCCCAACAAGGCGGGCTAGTAGCGCTTAGTGTAAATAAACACTCAACACAAAAAAAAACAAATAGTACTCTGCTTTTACAAAAAGTTACTCGGCACAGAACATTCTCATTAGAACATTTATTCAAGTACACTGACGCTTCACTCTCATCTATTTACAAAATAAATAAGGCACAGCCCACCAAAAAAGGCGGGAAACTTGTTGAAAGCTGTTGACTGACAACACACATCTGATACGATCCAAAACCACGGTCCTGTTGGAGCTGAACAGATTGTGGAAAGAGCAGGCTGACAGTTCTCTGAGGAGAGTCATGTGATCTCGCTCGCTGAGGTCCTGTGTTACGCAGCAGGACCGGCTCTGTCTCTGTCCTTGGGAGCACACGAGATCTCGGGGGGCGTCCTGGTTCGCGGGAGGCTCTCGTGTCGCTGAACTCACGGCAAGCAGTGAGCTGGGGGTTAGTGTCCGTGCTGCTGCTCTGTTCTCAGACTTTAATGTCCTGGGACTCCGACATCTTGGCCAGCGTCTTTTTAACACGCAAGGCGGTGAGACGAGAGGCCGGGTTATGAGCCCAACACTCCGTCATCAGCTTCCCCATCTGCCTCAAACACTGACAACACAAACACAATCACATCAAACATGACCCTCTTTCTACAAAATCAAGATGAAGAAACACGATGCATGATGGGGAAAAATGCTAAACTGCAAGATATTAAGTCATTAGAAGAAAAAAAGGAAAAAACACACTGTCTGTTTTACAAGATTATATTATTGGTGATTTGTTTCTCTTCTAAAATTGATTTCTTTGCTTTGATTAATGTAAATAACGTGCAATGCACTAGATCATTAATATGTGCTATTGCAAGATAATAGATAACTTGTATCACAGGACAGGCTTATAACAAAAATATTATATGAATATTGTATGCAAAATAACAAATACATTTGTTATTTCAGTAAACCATGCATACATCAGTTCAGTATAAATGAAAATGAAAAATATTGCCTTGGAAGCTAGCTGAAATAAATATTTGTGTATATATATATATATATATATATCTATACAAATAATTATATATAAAATTTTCTATGGATTTAGTTTTAGCAAACTATACAAATTTCTGGCTCTATCAGCTAAAAATGGACTAAAATGAATAAATGACATGAAATATTATAAAGAAGAGGTAGAAACGAACACCAGTTTGAGTGTGTGTGTTTTTGTGATTTAGAGCACTGAATGAGTGTGTTTACCTCATCACTGCTCCAGCGGTTAGGGAAAGACGGCCGTATTCTCTTAATACACACAACCTCTCGCATGTCTTCATACGACGGGTCGTTAGGAACGTGATCGTGATACGGCAGCTGATATTCCTCTATGATACCTGCAATAACATCCAGACAGCAATCAACACACAGACACAACAGAACAAACTTTTAACGATATCTCTTTAAAATCTAATCCCTAACTCACATTAACTCGTTTTCTCCCGTGTTTCACAGACTGAAACGCATGTCTGAGCTGCCTCAAATGAAAATATCTTGTTCTGACATATCTTAAAACATGTCAGTGTCATTGTTCTGTGTTAAGATGCACAACTGTAATTACTTGAAATAAACATAAACAAAATTGTTTTTTTGGTTTATATACATCTACTAAACTGAAAGAGCAAACAAAAATAATGAATAGTGAGTGCTCCACTGCATGTTACCATTTTTTAAACTACTTGAGTGATATCCACATGCACTAAGAAATGCTATGAGAATCAGCTGATACTGAAATGAAACGGTAATATTCATTGCTGTACCTCCAGACACACATCGGCGGGCGATCTCCCACAGTATGAGGCCAAAGCTGTACATGTCGGCCATGATGTAAGACTGGAAATGGTTCCTGTTCAGAGTCTCGTCCAGAACCTCAGGAGCCATGAAGCGTTTGGTGCCCACGCGCGTGTTCAGCGGGATGTCCACTTCATTAGTATCACTGTTCATGTCACATAACAGTGTTTCAGTGCTCATATTTAAGCAGCATACACTCTTGCAGTTCTTTCAGGGAAAACCATGTTGACGCAACTTACACTGAAGCTATATAAAGGGCAATGTTTATAGTACAGTATATCTAACATAAATATTCAATATATCAATATATTATTGTTGCTGCTTATTGTTTATTTTTATTTTAGTATTGCTTTTTAAAAATTGTACTTCAACTTAAACCTTTATTTCAGTTGCTAAGACCAACTTTTTTTATAGAACAGTATTTAATTATACAAGTTTTATGCATCTGAATAAAAAAAAGACCTTTTTTAGGTCATATAAAGGAATTAATGTAAATATATAACAGTGTTATTTTAGTATTATTTATATACAATTGGAGTAGTTATTATTATTTTGAATTTGCTATTATTTTTATATTTATTTTTTTTTTAGTTTAGTTAAGTTTTTTAAGTTTTAGCAGTTTTGTTTTTGTCATTTTTAATAGTCTTTTAATATTTCTATTCAGCTTTAATTAATTTCTTTTTTATTTGTTTCAGTTTCAGCAATTTCACTACTTTAGCTTAAACCTGTTTTCATTTCAGTTAATAGCCAAGGCAGCATTCATTTAACAATCAAATATATAAGTAATATTTTAATCACAGAATAAAATTGAATTATCAGAGCAATGTGTATTTGATAATTACTAACAAAAACATATTAACATTAATTAGAAAAATTTTACTTAGCTACAAAAAAGTTGTGTGAGGCAGGGACTTTTTGAGGGATCACTAAAATGAATATTTGACATGGCTTTTTTTTAAACTGGCTGCCAAACCTGCTGTCTACAATGATCAGCAGGTTAACCTCAAAGCCAAGTAAAGCAAACGAGCAGGTCTCTGACCTGATGAACTTGACGGCCAGGCCGAGGTCAGCGATGCAGCAGGCGCCGTTCCTCTTCACCAGGATGTTTTTGCTCTTCAGGTCTCTGTGGGCGATGGCCGGTTTGCCCTGCGTGCCAAAGATCTCCGTGTGAAGGTGGCAGAGGCCAGAGACGGACGAGTAGGCCAGTCTCAGCATGGCCCGGCTGTCCAGGGTGGTGCATTTTAGATAGTCATACAGAGAGCCGTTCTCATGGTAGTCTGTGATGAGGTAGAGCTGAGTCCACGAGCCCGTGCCTTTAATATCAGCCGCTATGAACCCTGGAGAGAGAGTTAAAATTAGTGCACAAGGCTAAATATACCGAGCCAGGCCTTGCTTAATTTAATCTAATAATTAATCTGATATCAGCTAATTAATTTGAAAGGACTGCTAATCAAGACGGTTCAATCGTGCATTTTAACACGGTTCATTTTCCTGTAATTACCGACTACATGTTCACCAGTGGGAGTAATTAAATAACAGTAGATAGGCTGCTAATGTAACTACATTTTTCAGTTGCGTGACAGCAGCTTTGCTGTTTTGAAAATGGCAATGCTGTTTTTTTCTAACAAACAGTGGAACAGCAGTACTGCATCACTTTGTATCGTGCAAGGAGCTTTACAGCCGAGTGATCAAACACATTCTCACTGAATGTCCTCAAGCAGCGATTAATGATAGCGAACTGATTTATTTTTGATGGTTCGTTTTAATGAACTAAACTCACTTTAATTTGAGTGATCACTTCCCAGATAACCCAGATAAGAACAAATAACATACATGTTGAGGTTTTAGTTTTTCTTGTTTTTTTTTTGGCTTTTTACTCTTGCAGAGTAACAGAAATCATAGAAGCAATATGAGCATTTACAACTGTATAATAGTTAAAACACTAATATATATATATATATATATATATATATATATTAGTGCTGTCAAAAGATTAATCACAATTAATTGCATACAAAATAAAAGATTTTGCTTGCATACTATATGTGAGTGTTCTGTGTATTATTATTACAGTATTTCTATATAAATACACACACAAACCGTATATATCTTGAAAATATTTACAAGTATTTAGATACATGTCTTTATTTATAGTCATATAATTTATATTACAAAATAAAAATATTTAATATATAAACATGAACTATTTTTCTAAAATATATACATGTATATGTGTGTATTTATTCATGTACTGTATATATATATACATAATAAATATACACAGCACACATACATATATTATGCAAACATAAACTTTTATTTTAGATGCGATTAATCCTGATCATTTGACAGCACTAATATATATACAGGCCAAAAGTTTGGACACACCTTCTCATTCAATGTGTTTTCTTTATTTTCATGATCATTTACATTGGTAGATT
>JAUCMR010000107.1:27459856-27527538 GCA_032357425.1 Enteromius argenteus
TTTTGTTAAGTACATAACTCCACATGTGTTCATTCATAGTTTTGATGCCTTCAGTGAGAATCTACCAATGTAAATGGCCATGAAAATAAAGAAAACACTTTTGGCCTGTACTGTATACAGTGCAGTATATATGTACATTTGAAAAGGAGTTCTATGACTTGATGAAAAGCTGATAATTAAATAAAATCAAAAATAAATATAAAATGCAAATGTGTTAAATTATTGAAATATTATCTTAACATCTCAATGAATATTTTATGTTAAGAAGGTTTGACTAACAAAACTGTTTGCGAATCCTTCTTTAGAGGAACAAAAAGATTGAACAATTCCTGTCTTATGTTCTTAATGGGCCATCTTCGATCTACGCAGTAAACCTGACACTTTATTTTATTTAAAGACCTTTGTTAAAGTACATTAGATTATATATAGTGCAGTGGATATAGTGTCAGCTATTTAAACAGTCACTGTGCGAAGCACTGACTCATTTGGCCTCGTATTTTAAAAGAACAGCAATAAAAAATAATAAGTTCCTTTATTCCCCCTAATTATACACATACTACCCCTTAATAGATTCAGTGAAATTAAATATTTTTATTAGTGTAGCAAACTACTTTTTCAAGAGGTTAGTTAAATAACTTTAAATCACGAGTTACTTAAGCTTGGCAAGCAGTACCTTTTATTATAATAGTCTATATATTCCCTACATTAATAGTATAAGAGTAGCATATGAATGCACGAGTGTTTGTGTGTCTGAGAGAGAATGTCTCACCGAGTATATTCTCATGTCTCATGAGGACAGTCTGATATATCTCCGTCTCTCTGAACCAGCTGGCCTCCTCTGTGGTGAAAAAGACTTTCACAGCCACTTTCTCTCCCCTCCATCTCCCCATCCACACCTCTCCATAACGGCCCTTCCCGATCTGTGTCACCATCTGGATCTGCTTCGCTATAGTGCGCTGCACCTACAGACACATACACCATCAGACTGTCACATATTTCCTTTACAATTATATGAAGTTATTGATCATACACAATAAGAGCAGTGGTATTTATTAGAGAAATAAGAAAACAGGATAAATAGGATCTCATGAAATTTGTTTTTATTTTATTTTCATTCTGCTTTCCACTGTAATCTTTCAGCATTTAGTTTTAATTGTTTAATTAATAAAAAAAAAAAAACATTTTAGTTTTATGGATAGTTCAGCAATTTAATAATAGCTTAACTATAATTAAAGTGTAAATGTTTAAATAGGATGAATAGGGCCCGAAAATCAGTTTTATTTTATTTATTTTTTCATAAATTCCAGTTTATATTCCCCCCAGTTTATTTTTGTAATTTTCTGGATTTGTTTTTAAAGGTTTTAGTAAGTTTTAATAAAAAAAAGCATGTTGAATTAATTATTTTTTCAGAAATTCTTTGTTGTCTTTTATCATTTAGTAAAAATCTAAATCATAGGTAATCAAATGAGTGCATACAATTTTTTATGGTAACTATTTATTTCCACAGTCCAATTTAGACAAGGGACTTTGCAACTACATGTCAACTAAATCTCATTAGCATGACATTTAGCATGTTTTTATTTATTAAACCAAAAAATGTTACTCTTTAAAAGCAAATAGAGATGGAAAATTGTGTGATATTCCATAACAAATGTTTTATTCGATTTTTTTTTATTATTATTATTATTATTACAACTACTGCTACTCTATTCAACGACGTAACTGACCTTTTTTTTTCAGAATTTCTTCAAATTAAAAAAAAAAAAAAAAAATTATTTTAGCGGGTCGTAAAGGTGACTTTGCTGTGTGCATCTGACATTTTTAATTGAGCCACTCATTCACTCTGAGACATGGACAATTTTCATGACCGTACTCTGATTCCCAGAATCGAAAGGGCTCTGTGTGGATGTTAATTCTCACCAGCAGGGGGAGTCCTGACCCTGAGCCGGAGCTCTGGGACTGCTCTATGAGATCCCGCAGGGATTCTCCCGGAGGAATGAACGTCTCGTCCGGATGCAGGCCGAGGCTGTAACGCGGGGCTAACTCATGACGTTTATACCTGAAACACCGCACACACAACTTCAGCACCAGACTAACATGACCAGTCCACACAAACACAATAAAAACTAAGAGACATGCGTGACCCTAGTCCACAAAACCAGTCATAAGGGTACATTTTTTGAAACTAAAATTTAAGCATCCTCTAAAAAGTAGGATAGGACATTATTTTGCCAGGATACAACTATTTGGAAATCCGGAATCTGCGGGTTATTTAAAATTTTTGCATTTACAGTTATCCGAATGAAGTTCTTAGCAATGCCTATTACTAATCATAAACTAAGTTTTGATATATTTATGGCAGGAAATTTACTTTAAATATCTTCATGGAACACAATTTTAATTTAATATCCTAATGATTTTTGGCATGAAAGAAACATTGATCATTTTGACCAATACAATTCATTTTTGGCTATTGCTAAAACTATATCCGTGCAACTTAAGACTGTTTGAACAGACTTCCATATTTTTTCATACTATGGAGGTCAATGGCTACTAGCAAACTGTTTGGTTACTGATATTCTTTAAATATCTTCTTTTGTGTTCAACAGAAGAAAGAAACGCATAAAGGTTCTTAACAACTTGAGGTCAGTAAATGATTTTTGAGTTGAGACTTAATTAGCTGAATTTAAGAAAATCCTGGGTCTGTGTTTGTGTTGGTAACTTAAACACCTGAAGTAACAGAAGATGATGATGAAGGTGAGGATGAAGCTACAGACAGTCACTGAGATGAGTAGAGCGATGTGATGAATGTCTCCCACCACGTAACCTGCAAACACACACACACATTATTACATGTCAAAGAGTCAACAGTGAACACACAACTCTTCCATCATCACACTCGGCTCTAGGAACACTTCCTTCAGGAGCTGTGTGTGTGTGTGTTTGTGTGTGTGAGAGAGATGCTGAAGTCAGAGCTACAGCACAGGTGTGAGGGTTTGTGTGTGCATGTGTGTGTGTGACGGACAGAGAAGCTTCTATTCTGCTCTGTTGATTGATGGGAGTTGCTCGTGACAGCCAAAATAAACCCTACAGGTGTGTAAGAGTTTCTGACCTACATATATTTTTGGGAACAAATCAGATATTTTTCTCTAGGAATGTTGCCAAAGGGAAAATACTGAAGGGGTTAAATCATATTTTTTAATTTGCTTCAGTAAATTATTCTATAGTAATCATTATATTATACTATAATGTATTAATGTACTATTTTGAATTAGATTTGATTTCTATATTTTATTTAAAAAAATTTTTTAGTCATTTTTTGTGTTTTTATTATACTTGTTTGTTATTTAGGTGTAATTTACTGTACTTTAAGTCTTAGTTTTTATTTATTTCCACTTACTTGTAGTAGTATTGTTATGCAGTTGCAAAGGTGTACTGAATGTTGTAATGTAGTTGCTAAGGTGTTTTAAGTGGTTGTATGTGGTGCTCCTGAGAGGATTTAGCATGTTGCTATGTTTCTGCTAAATGAATTAATCTGTGATTAGACTGGCAGATATGGTAAAGTAAGTGTGTGTGTGTGTGTGTGTGTGTGTACACTCACTGGGTGTTCGTAGAGGAGGCAGTGTTGGATGTAGGTCTCGGTTACAGTAGTCCTGATCTGTGCAGCACTCGAGCGCACGCCGCTGTTTAGAGTTCCCCGTGTCCTAAACACAAACAAACACACAATACATTAACACATCAGTCTCTCAGACAGTCAGTAACACACTAAAACACTACGTGGAACTCATTTGACTTGTGTAATTTGACATGTTCCAAGTGAAACATTCATCGGTTGTACACTGTGGAGCAGGACTGAAAATGAGTGGGTAAAAATAAGCTATGACATTATTTGATAATAACATTTTTCACTGTCTAAATATATATAAATAATTATATAAATATATAAATAATTTCTAAATAATTTGGCTTTGGCAAAAATATAACATTTTAATGAGAAAATCAGATTTTAATTTTTTTTCACAATAAGACCAGTGAAGGGTATTAAGAACATAAATTGGATTTCTTTTGGTTTTATTTATTATGTGTAAAGCATTGGTTCAGTTAAAATATTGACTTTAAATTAATATGATTTTTGGAATTTGGCAGTATAAATCACCATTCATTTCCATAATATAATAATAACTCTTCATTTGTTTTGCACAGAAAGAAAATCAAGGAGTGACATCAGTATGGAAGCTTGTATCACTGCAAAATTTAACAAAAAATCTCTTATGCTCATCAAGGCTGAATATATTTGATTAAAAATCTAGGACAAATTTAAATAATCTGAAATACTATTACAATTGACAATAACTGTTTTCTATTTCAATATAATTTAAAATGTAATTTATTTCTGTGATGCAAAGCTGAATTTTCAGCATCATTACTCCAGTCTTCAGTGTCACATGATCCTTTAGAAATTATTCTAATATGCAAATTTGCTGCTCAATGAACATTTATTAAGATTATCAATGTTGAAAAGAGTTCTGCCGCTTTATATTTTTGTAAGACCTTTTTTGTGAGACTCTTTGATGAATATAAAGTTCAAATAGGATTTATTTGCAATAGAAATCATCTATAACATACTGTAAATGGCTACTTTTGATTAATTTAATGCATCCTTGCTGAATAAAAGTATTAACTTCTTTAAAAAATCTTACTGACCCCAAACCTCTGAACAGTAGTGTAATTGTGACGTAATATTTCACAATTCTGACTTTATTTCAAGCCATTTTTAGATAAGGATAAGGAACCAGCAATTAAGTTGTTTTGATACAGCAGTTTGGTTACTATCCAGAACTACTGGGTCAAAACAACACATTTGCTGGTTCTGTCCATATTTTACCCAGTATTTTTTAATGTGTAAGAATTATGAAGTATAAAGGAGCAGCACACGATTATTTAACGAGGTGTTTAATTCACAGAGAATTACGTAAGGCTTTTGTTTCGTCTGTGCTTGAGGACTGATGCACTAACACTTGAGTAGTTTATTTTGGAAATTAGAGCAGTTTATGACTCACTCGGCACTGAAACTCTGATCCAACCAGACCCAGACAGCCTGACGTCACCACAGCCGCTCCACCCTCTTCCTCCACCATGGTGAAGCAGTAACCGTCCGTCCTGGACACACAAGACACATGTGACACCAGTTACAGAACACGTGCTAATGTACGCAAGTGAGGCTGGATGTGTCCCGATACCTGCATGTGTTATTAGTAGAGTCCTCCGGACAGTGATGGTAGCAGTAGCACCACAGGAAGCGCTGAGATAGAGCTGGCGCATCACTTCCTGTCTCCCGAAGTTCTTCCACCTTCCCAGAATGCCTCAGCAGCATGGTGTCCAAAACGTTAGCTGGAGAGCAGGAGAAAGAGGAAATGGGTCAGTTATCATCCCGTAGTGTCTGTCAGAAACTCACCTTACATTTTTCCAACTCAAAAATGTGCTTTATTTCATTCCTTCTTGTTTACAGAGCAGCGAGAGACCGAGCTGAATAATTACTTCAGATATCCAGACTCTCAGGATCATAACACGCAGCTTTGAAGTATGAAATTTATGGCACCTGGGGAAATATGGCTGCAAATATCACATCATTCTCACTCTTTCATCTTCAAATATTTGCAGAGAAAAAACGCCCCGAGACATTTTATAAATTAAACAAAAAGATGGAAATGAAGTTTGGACGGTCTGTCAGTAGTTTTGGAGCAATATGAAGAGTTTATTAGAGAAGTTTGTTTTAACGGATGCTGAACTGAGCAGGAGAGTCGAGGACAGATGGACATCAAGGGTAGACTGATTTGTTTGTGTAAAACAATCTTTAAATGAAAAAAGTTTAATCAAGATTCTATCGTGAACTACAAAAATACAAATGGTTATTACACCACAGTCAGTATTCAATAACAATATTCATCAAAACACAGCCCTAATTTGAGAAAAATTCTCATTGTTCTCAAGGTTTCCGAATTCTAAAAAGAATTTTTGCAACACATTCAATTTTAACAATATGAAGATATTTAGTAGATTTCCTACTGTAAAAACATCAAAACATAATTTTTTGATTAGTAATATGTATAGCTATTTATACATATCAATTTCATATCATCTCAATTTCTAAAAATTGACACTTACGACTGGTTTCGTGGTCCAGAGTCGCATACAGTATGTATTGTATGTTAACTTATATATAGGGGCAAAAGTAAACAAAAGAAGAAAAAAAAAGGTAACAACCATAATAATAATAATCATGAATTTGGCAGTCTGAATGAATATTAAATATTTCATATAAAGTTTAGATATGTTGAAAAACCTAAAAATAAACTTAAATTAAAACATACTTGCATGACAGCTTGAATATAAAAAAGAACTTTAAAAAAGTTAAAATGAAAAAAATATTGTTCTAAACCCTAATAACCTTGTTGAGAGCACAATTGTGCTTTTGTGCCAGTGAGCGAGACACTTAACCTTAGGTTACTGCTGCTGTAATTAGTGCATGCAAGCCACTCTGGGTGAAAAGTAAGTAACAGAGTTACGATGCAGGGCTGTAAAGTTGATGTGTGTGTTTTCCTCTCCTGCAAGAGCTTGTGCATATGACCGAACACACACACACACACAGTTTTTGACGGCCACAAAGGTGCTTATAGAAGCTGACCAAACACCCTTCAGTCAAAATAACTCCACATCTGTGAGCTGTTAAGGACAGAGAGGGGGTGCTGAGGAATGCTGTATATAATTTTGACACCAAGGCATTAAATAAAGATGCTTATTTCATAGCTCTCTGGAACAGTTTTTCAGATTAGTCAATTGTGGCTTTCGGTGGTCAAATATTCTTGTATATAAGATTAATAATCCTGTTTATATAAAATGAGGCTCCTTGTAACACTCATTATTGCCAATGTGTACATTACTATATTATAATTATTAATAATAAATATAGCAGTAAATACATAGTATAGTAATTCATAGCATAGTTGAGAAACTACATGCAAAGGTTGGTTCACATACAGTATGTTTAGTGAAAAAGAATTTAAATATAGGCTATGCAAAATCTTAAGCATATGAGTTAGCATGCAAAAATAATAATTAAATAAATAAATAAATGTTTCATAGGACATTACTAAAAACAAATAATTTATATTAAATATAATAATTATATAAATTAATAAATAAATAAATTGTATGTTTTAAAATTTTATTCCTGTTATATTACTTGTAAAAAATTATGTATGTAAAAATCTAAATAAATAATGAATAATAATAAATAAAAATAATACATATTTTTCAATGACCTTTTAATTTATCTTTACTTAAAGGGATAGTTCACAAAAAATTATATATATATATATATATATATATATATAATTGTATTATTTAATTTTTTTTAATAAAACACATTTTCTATCAAATTGAAAAACTCAAGTTTAAGTTTTAATACTCAAAACTACATTTCATGCCTATAATGTCCGGTCACGATGGGGTCCTGTTCACTCTGTCTGGGTTTATTTTTGTGATAATGACCACCTGACACTACATTATGTTATATTTAGTACCTTAAAGTCAACTTGAGCAGGCTCTCTCTTTCAGCAAACTATTCTTGTCTTTCACTCTCTGTTATAAACACTATCACTAGTCTAAACTCACTAATGCACTGCTTATATTACACACAGCACTGCTTTAGTCTGGATAAAGAAGAGAGGCTGGTCTCTGTGCGTCTGAAAGCGTCCTCTCACGTCTAACACACATTATTAACAGACCACTTTAATCCTACAAAGTACAGACACACTTACACGGGCCTGTGAGTGTATACAGTAAGACTTATTCATACGTCAGGGGCCCCGCGACATAAACACTCACGCTTTCCCACACACCGGGAGCCTGATGCACTGCTCTATATCTCATCCCATCCCTGCCCCATCCGTTCATTTCACATATGCACACTTTATGAAACACACAGGCACACACACATAAACGCAGACAGATTTTGGCCCTCACTTGCATAGTTAAGAAAGCCTTGTGAAAACAGTCGTAAACACAGTCACCGCTGTGAGACATAACGTATAAACAGAACAGCTCATTTATAACCGTTAACCCAAGAGTGTTCACCTTACAGTGACGCACAACTTATATAGTCAACATCGTGCTGCAGAACCAGCTTTTAGTTTGTTTGGTCTTTGCAGGAATATTTATTGACTTCACACAATTTTCAAACAACTACTTGTACTAAAAACCTCTACGCTGTATAAATTTAGTAACACTTTACAATATGGTCTCACTTGTCACAGTTAATGCATTGGCTAAAATAAAATAAAAATAAAATATTAACAACTTTTGATTTTAAAAATATACTATAAAATGTTGAAACTATCATTAATAAATATTATTAGCAATTATTATTATTACAATAGAAATTAACAAATTTAACTAATGCAATTCTTTATGAATTGACTTTTAAAATGTGAATATCATATTTGTGTTTAAATAAAATAAATTAATTTGTTGAAGGAATGTTAACAACTTTTGATTTTAAAAATGTAGTATTAAAAGTTCAAATTAACACCATCAAAGATTATTAAACATAGGTATTGTTCAACGTTAGTTCATTTTAACTAGTAGTTAGCTAATTTTAACTAATGTAAAGTTTTGTGAAGCTACATGTATAGATGCAGCATATTACTAATTAACTTGTAAACAAATACAACTTTTTAATTTTTTAAAAGTGTTTAAAGACTTTAAAGTTAACATTAAATATGAAATACTGAGAAGTTCACTGCTAGTTTATTTTGAACTGTAGTTAACTAATAATAACTGAAAAAAAACTCGCTTTAAACTGTTACCAATAAACAAGTTTTACTGTAAACCTGCACTGATGCCAGCGGCTGACAGAAATAAACTAGTATTTTACTCTTGGCTGTTTTTGGCTCTGTTCATAACAACGTAAACGGCATGAATCTGGCACTGGAGATATACCATCCTTCGTTTCTCACCCGCGTCATCCTCCATCTGGCTGTCACTGTGTAGTGAGTCATTTACATAATGTAAACACTGACTCGCCAACTATTTGACTACTTTTCTGGATGACTAGTCAATTAGCAAAATAAGTAGTTGTGCAAACTCTGTGCAAAGATCTGTACTAAACATACAGTAATTACACAAACATTAGAACATTTATTCTATTAAAAACTCACAGTAGACGAGCAGTATGTCATGTTATGGCAAAGAAAGATATGAAATATATCACATATATGTTTCAGATAAGTGTCTGTGTTGACTGAATAATACCATGAGTCTTTGGCTGATGATACACCGGGCAATTTTTAAGCAATTTTGCCAGGAAAAGTTGCAACATTGCTAGAGCACTTGAGAATTAGTAACACATTTCTATCTGGATATTTTAAATCAGTCTTAGGTCTTTTGTCTAACCTGGTTGTCAGCTGACGTCTACACTAACCAAAGTTGCCCAGCAATATTGCTCAAAAAGTTGCTCTGTGTATCATCAAAATTCAAAAAAAGCGTTACCCATAAAAACAACTTTTTCATTTGTAAAAAAAAAAAAGAAAGAAAAAAAAAGACATTTGGGACATCACAAAGAGACTAAATATGACGATTTTAGTAATTATAGTTAAATTAAATAACACCAGATTGAGAATAAAATTAAATTAAAAAAAAAGAAAAATGTAAAGATTTTTTTCTAAAACTTAAATAAAGAGACTATGGCCTGGTTTTACAGACAGGGCTTAGCCAAAGTCAGGATTAGGCCATAGTTAAATTAGAACATTTAAGTAATTTTTATAAACATGTCTTAGAAAAAAGAATTACTGGTGTGCATCTTAAGACAAAACAAATGCATTGACATGTTTTAAGATCAATCAGTGCAAGTTTATTTCATTTAAAACAGCTCAGATTTACATTTTAGTCTAGGATTAGACTTAAGCCTTGTCTGCGAAACTGGGGGTAAATGTCTCAGTTCACATCTAAAATTGAATAATTATATATTTTTTAGTATTAAATGCATTTTAGAGCAGCCTATAGTAATTATAATTAGCTTAATTAAATAACAATAGAAGTCAACGGGATGTCCTCAGTTACACAGCAAGGTACGAATGTGAGTGTGTGCGTGTGATTCCACACACACATACACACACACACACTCTTAACCAGAAAGAGCTACGACCTTTAACCTCAAAATCCAACCACATCAGTGTCACAATAAATCTTACACACTTGTCAATCAAAAACCAGAGCCATCAATCAAACCTGCAGGGGTCTGGAGATAATGAGCGTACAACCAATGAAAGGAAAAGAGATCAATCCAACAGATGCAAGAAAGTGAAACTGCTATGAGAAGAAGAAAAGATAAGAGTGGATAATAGATGGAGAACAGACAAAAGAGAGCTACAACTGTGTCTTTATCTGCTGGGCTTTGTCAAGCAAGACCGGCCGTCTGAATGGGCCTGAACTCAATCAAAATCTCTTTTTCGCACTCTGTCAGTCTGATGGTTGAATAAAACCCCTGAGGACAGAGATTTTCACACAGAGACACTTTTCATTCCTTTACATGGGCAAATAATCAGTATGAATCTGTCAGAGAAGCCTGACTGCTCCATGAGGCTGCTTCCTGCTCCTCATTCACAGTTTTATCTACATGTGTGAATCTATTATGAAGATTTAAAGGAACCTAATGTCTATATAGACAAAAATGTCAGGTTGTAAAAACAAATGAGAAACGTGCCTACAGTGATGCATTTACAAAGGGAGAATGTAAAGATGTAAAAATAGTAAAAAATGTAATTTAAGTATAAAATTAAGTTTACAGTTATAAATTGGCACTGCCAAACTCCTTTTAAACCGACTACTTTTCTAAGCAGATGAATTTCTGGTCATGAGAGGAAGAACTGACAAGGTCCTGCTTTGATTTAAGCACCAACATGAAATTTAAGTAAAGTAATGTAAAATAAAATACAAATGTTCAATTTACATTCAATTTATATTAAATTTGTTTTCAATTTATGTTTATATTATTTTTTGCAAATATAATAGTTATTTGAGCCATAAAGTTTAAATGTGCTTTTGGGATGTGACTATTTCTGTTCATTTCCACATCCCTTCTGGATATCCTCGTGCAGATACCAAGCAATAACAACAGTGTTGAATCTGAAAAGCAAACACTTGAAAGACAGTATATTACTTTGCACAATGCACTTTTAGACAGTTTTATTGGTATAAACACATCTCCCGTTCTATATACACCGAGGTAGGAATCCAAACCATTGTCTGTGATAGTTGACAGCATGCCACCAAATCCAGGCTAAAAACAACCAGCAATATTTCTGTAATTGAAACATACATGCAATAATATACATCTGCAGTCATACCAGGCAGACCGTGTCTCTTGTCGGTGACGCTTGAAATGCGTTTCAGAGCCTGTGTGTTTCCATGGCTCCTCAGCGAGAGTTCTGCAACTGTCTGTTACGTAAATAAAGAAAATTAAGCTAAGCACTTGAAGCTGTGCTATACTATAAATATAATATGTGCGTTAATATGGAGCTTGGTATTGTGATTACAATTGGTTTAAAAGTGCTTGCGCAGGGCACAGGAATGGGTGTTTTTACTGCTATTAAATGTAAGCATCAACTTTGTAAGCTCGAAATAGACTCTATAAACACATTAAGGGCCAGACAACTAAACAAATTAGCACAAAAGCACAATGCTATAACAGCGCTGATGGGCGTCAACATTTCTGCGGGTGATTTACTGACAACACGCAAATTAAAAAACAGACGCAACATCTCCTGTACATTTCGACCCATGTGATCTACTGTACCAAGAGCAGCAAAAAATTAGCGCAAGGATATGTTTGAATGTGTTCTTCTGGCATTCCAAAATAAATTAATATGTGCAGAAAAAAACCACAAGCTCTCTGTTCTCTGCGGTGCCTCTTCCTAGCAACAACAAATGCAACAACAAATTTCGAGCACAAAATAGTTAAGACATGCCTTTTTTTGGGCGTTGAATAATGACGCAAATACCAGTAATTTAACGTTCATCATTTTAATACTTTCCTCCCATAACTTTTGCATCTGAAAGGGAAACCCCTACAAATGCATATCAGTAAGGTCAGGCACAAAAATAGCTGTGTTCATGCCTTTTCAACGCTAATTCTTCACTGCATGTCTTAGTAAATCCTGACAGAACTGTTTTAACACCAAAACGCGATGGCACAAGCTGTTAGTAAATCTGGCCCTAGGTCTGCTTTTTAGGACTAAAAAAAAGGAGAATGGTAAGAATGTGGCAACACTTTGCATAGTCGAAGCAAACTAAATTTGCCATGAAAACATTGCTAATGATGACTCTTGGCCATAATGTAAAGGTGTATCCACATTTACCAACGTTTTACCAAATTTTGTGCCCAAAATTCAATCATTTTAGTAGGAATCCATGCAACTTGGAATTCTGAAAAGCTGATTTTCCCTTGCAGATTTCACACCTGGTTTAAGTTGGTCATGCAGATTCAACACAATGACATAAAGAAAGCAGCTTGGTTTGAAAATGATTAGCTGGGCTTCCTGCATTGCTACACAGCTGACAATGTTGAAATGTGAAATTTCGTTAATGTGACCACACCTTTTAGCAAGATGCACAACATCAATATATTAATAGTGAACACACTATTGGAGATGTACTGATTGGAATGTTGAATAAATTTTAAGCTGACGTTATCCAGTTTTCATGGCACATAGGTCATTTGTACATAGAAAAAGTATTCTAAAATAGTGCAGACAAAAAGAATAAATGCATTCTTTTTTTTGCCAAATTAAAGATTTTTATAAATCAAAACCGAAGCTTTGTGGATTCTCAGACAGCGTTGTTCATTTTCATGCTAATTTATAATTTCTTTTTTAAAGTACCAAAAAGCATACCCATTTAAAATGTTAAAATACTGAAAACTCATCTTGATACACTCATGGCCGTATCAACATTTTAGTTTCGTCCAAACAAATGCTTTCCACAATGAGACTATCCTCCCACTAATACCACCAGTGACAAGCCAGTACGTTTTTAGCTATTTGGAAAAAAAAAAAAACTGGCAATGCTTTTTAGTATGTCCTGTCCAAATTTTCTATTTTAACAGTGAATATTTCATCAAGAAAGAAGTCATTTCGGTGAACTCCCACACTTCTCACTCTCCTCTGTGAAATCTGTTCATGATTACTGCATAAAATCCTTTCAGCGCAAACTGAAATAAAAGAAAGCCAATAAACCCTCAGCTGTCTGTCCAGGTGGGGCGCTGGAACAGGTGAGAAGTGAAAGGTGGAACAGGTGCATCCACGGACGGGTCAATACTAAAGATAGAGAGATGAAAGAGAGGGCGGATTATAAAGAACAGAAGATAAAGGCATTAAGATGGACTGACACACAACACCTCCAAATACCAAATCCAGCTGCTTCCTTCCCATCATGCACTAGGGTTAGAGTGAACCAAAGAAACACAAAGACAGAAGAGAGTTTCCCAAACTGAGGTTTGTGAGTTGATGAAAAGCTAATCATAAAAAATGTCAATTAAATAGATATAAAAATATTAGGCCTACAATATAAATATAATATAAATGTAAACATAAAATAAATGTTCATATAAATACGTAAAATATAAATATAACATTAAAAAAAAATACATTAAAAAAAGAATGTATTTTTTAAAATGCACATTTCAAAGCAATCCTATAGAAAATTCTGATGTTAATGTTTATAATGTCTGAGTATCTTCTTGCCTCATATTTGCTTTTAGCAGATTAATATTATAATTTTCTGATGATACAAGCAAGCAAGGAATCATGTGACCATTAACCATCAGAAAAATGTGAACATGCAAATCTGCTGTTAAATTACTGAAATATTTAATTGAAATATTAGGGGGTACTTCTAGTAAATATTTTACTGCAAAGTTGTTTGCCTTTCAAAGATGTTTGGGAATTTCTGAAATACTATAAGGCTAAAGAATGGACAAATAACTGGTTATGTTATTCACTAAATATGTTTATTAACAGGCACGATGACCCTAAATAAGAATTGTAAGTCTTTTTTGTTTGTTTTTTATTTATTTAATTATTTATTCACTTTATATTTTTTTAGATTTTACCAAATGTGTATGTTGTTTTTATGTAGTGTCTATTAAAGTTGAAAATGACTGTCCAAACTGAAACACAACTGTTATCTTGTCACCTGTTACTTTTCCCACCGCTGGTCAGGATGTACCAATTACAGTGGTTTTTGACTGCTGTATAAGGCTTTGCTGGGGGTAATGGTTAAAATGAACATATTCAAATGATTATACATTTTAGAGAACAGAAATGTACAATAAGACAAGAAACGCCCAGAGATTTGAATGTGAACATGAGTGTTGCTCCTCATCATTAACCTCCATTAATAATACACTACAGCAACAGCTCCAGGCTCCAGGCTGACTACACACAGAATGCTGTTTCTGAGTGTTACTGTTTGCAGTACCGCTGTTCTCTATCATTAAAAAGCCATTAATAAATCAAGAAAGTTCAGGCTCCAGACTGACTCACACACACACACACGCACCTGAGCAGCATTCAAAATCCATTAAGCGAGTTATCACACAGGGACTGGAGGCTCATTCAAGCCTTGTTCTGTGCTCATGACATGAGTTACATTAGGTGAGTGCAAACACACTCAGACCCCTCTGAACACCACACTCTAACCAAAGAAAGATGGGAAAATCATCACAAAAGTCATCACTGTCTTCAGTGTTCCTTAGTTTCTACAAAATGTAAATTATAGTTTGAAAGGTTTTTTTACGGAAATGATTACTTTTATTCATCAAGTATGCATTAAATTAATAAAAAGTGACAGTAAAGATACTGATAATGTTACAAGAGATGCATGTTTTTTAAATAAATGCTATTCTTTTTAACTTTCTAGTTATTACGGAATCCTGAAAATATGTATCACGGTTTCCACACAAATATTAAGCAGCACAACTGTTTTTAACATTAATCAGCAAATCAGAATATTAGAATGATTTCTGAAGGATCGTGTGACACTGAAAACTGGAGTTACATTTTAAAATATATTCAAAGAGATAACAGTTCTTTTAAATTGCAATAATATTTCACAATATTATTATTTTCCCGATATTTTTAATCAAATAAATGCAACCTCAGTGAGCAAAAGGGATTTTTAAAAACATTACAAATCTTCCTAACCCTAAAATGTTGGTGTAGTTACTGAATTTGTAAGGTTCATGACATCTTATTTTAATAAATGATGAATTACAGAAAAGGCCACGATATGCTGACAACGCAATTCACGCGTGATACTCACGAGTCTGGCTTGTTTTTTAAGTAATCATAGAACATAATTTGAATGCAAGCCAACTGGGAATCTCAGCGTTTGGACACTTTTAAAAATAATTTTACACATATTACCCAAAAACAATAAAAGTCAATAATAATAGTGATACAAAGAACTCCGAAAGGATGAGCAGTGTTTTCTTCTATTGATTTACAGTTGGATTTTTTAATAACGTTACTGTGTAATTTAACAGTAGAGTAAAGTCACAATTCATTCCAATCCTTGTAAGCATAATATACAATAATTGTTCACCCAGTTTATCAGCACATTTTACTAAATAAAACTCGTTTCTTTCACAGAAATCTCCAGTTCGTTCCTATGGAACATCCCATGAAGCTCGTCTGCATTAGCTACAGTAACTATGTGGGGTGGAGCTAAGCGAAGAGTCAACTACAAAGCATGAAAAAAGTTATACAAACACACAGTATGTGATTGTATTTGTGTCTACGTTTGCATACTTTAGATAAAACAATGGCAGGATGACTCGCTCCGCTGTGGTACTCCCACTTGGCACCAAAATATGTGACTAACAAAATTACATGCAAACAAATCTCAGCTTCTCGCTCTTGTATGGTCTCAAACGCTCTTTTGTTTTCTTTTATTCCTCTCTTCAACACCTCTGTCTTTCCCACACTCCAAAAATCCAGCGTGGAGCTACATCTGCCGGCTGTCCGTCACAATTTTCTGGACTCCGGCCATCGAGCCGACTGCAGCTGGATGGCCGTGATATAGTCTCCCTGAGCAACATTATCGTTTAAGAGTGACTACGCTATAAAACCAAATCTAAATCATTTCATTTATCCAACAGGTGGCCTATGAGAGTGAAAATACAAACCTGTAACGGCCATTATTAATCAGAGCCATCAGAGAATAAACCTCGAAACCTCCCAGGAAAAGAGGTGAGAAGGTGATGAGAACGCTGATGAAAGGCAGTTTTTCCTCTGGGATATGAGACGTGCCCTCTGTCCAAGCCAAACAGGAAGTGAGTGTTTCAGACGGCGCTGTCAGTGAGGTGTGACTGAGAAGACCATCACACAACTGCAAGACTAAAACATTTTGGTCTTTATTATTTTCTCAATGAATTAACTTTCTGTGTTTCTCATGCTTTCTGATCAGAAATCATCATAAATAAACCAATGATCTGGTTTATACTGTTTAGTGTTTATCTAGCTGTTGGAGCAACAGAGTAACACCACCAAACCTCTAGAAACCATGCAAAAACAACTGAAATCTTCATTTATAGGGCTGCAAAATTTATATATCAATATTACTATATTAATATCAACCACAAAATCTACTACTACTATTAATAATAATAATAATAATAATAATAAATGTTCTGCAAAATAAAAGTATTATTATTATTATTATTATTATTATTTTATTTTATTAAATTAAACAATTACAAACATTATTGTTCAAATATTTCTTTGTAAAGTAAATTGTAATAGTAATAAAATATCAGTAAAATAATATTAGAATTACTAAATGTAAAAAAATATATAACTATTGTAATACATATTTTTTTAAATAAACAATAATAGTAATAAAGTAATTTTTTATTAGTAGTAGTAATATTTAGTAATAATAAGCATAGCATTTAATTTACTTTAAATTAAAATTATAATACTACTAAATTATAATACTACTACTTTACTAAAAGTAAAATTACAATACTAAATTAAATTACTATTTTAATTTCTTTATTTTTTAAACATTAAACATCTTGTTTTTAAAGTGTCATCTTGTTTTTCTCGTTTTTAAAGTGTTGGTTTATAAGCACTTCTCTCTACTAGTTTGTAAAGATCACTGGCACAAATTGTTCCAGAATGCACATTAAAGACCCAAACTCACAGAACAAGAAGCATTTACTATGAACCGAGCCACTCTGAAACACTAAAAACACCAGCTCATGAGCTGCTCGTGTGTAAAACAACACAGTGTCATGCTTCACACGTTCACTCATTTAATTAAATCACAGTCATAATGCCATTTGGGTTGCATTTCAAATAGTTGTTCAAATAGTTTATATACTCCACAAGCGGCAGACCCGCGGCATCCAATCCCACACAAACATACATGCTGACACTCAGACAGACACTCAGAGTGGACAGTGAGAGTGATGGAGAGCCTGAGACGCTGTGGATTGTAAATAAACTCTGACAGAGACACCGCAGGCTCCGCTGCACTCGCTGGACAGCGGATGAGTTCATTGTGCGCCTGGGTGTCGGGAGACAGGTCTGGACCGTGTCTGAAGGTTATTATGGGATGGGAAATGATGGAAATGGCTGATGATGGAACCTTCAGTCTCTCTTTATCACTCAAGAGGGAAGAGACAGCAAGAACTGAGCATGAGTGTACGCACAGGCCAACACAAAAAGGATAAGAACATCTCTTTACCAGCTTAGATTTAATAAATTATATAGATTTAATAAATTATCATTTTACTAAAATACAGAGGTGAATCTGAATGCCCTTAAATCACACTTACAAATTGGTAAATGACATTGCAATAATATAACAAATGTACATTACATTATAAAAAAATATTTAAACAAATATTTTTATTCTGATTTACTAAAATATGTATGATCTTTATTAAATTGCATTATTTAAATCATTTTAAATGAATTTATATTTTATTAGTAAATCATTTATTAAATAATATGATTAAATATATCATTTAATAAATATCACAATTGCACTTTAACCAAACAAAGACTTTTGTTAAGTTTAAAATCGTTAAACAGACGGCACACTAAATTAATAGGACATATGTGTGGACTTAAGGAGAACTGAAATCCACTAAAAAGTAGAAGACATTGAGCAAAGTGAAGTTGTGTTATGTCTGAATGCAGTCGACGCAGTTAATGTGGCCTTTATACAGGAAATTTGGTTTATACTACAAAGGGCCAACAGCAAAATAACATTTACGACAAATACAAAATTATTACTTCTCTGTGCAATTAAACACATATCCAGAAGGCAAAGTCATTGATTATTAAAATAACAAAAAAAAAAAAAGTCTGACAGTCCAAAGTCAAACAGGTGTGTGAAAAAGAAAGTCTGTTGTATAGATTAAACACTGAGTGATTTCAAAGCTGGACCTCCAACTGTGTGTAAAACAAGTGTTAGGCAGCTGAGAGGCTGATAGCACACTACCAAACAAGAAACACACACAGTAACACCTGGCTGACCATTTGCCACACCATCACTACCACCAAACACAGGGTTTGAAACATACAGAACACCATGAAGCACATATACTGTACAAACTCACAAAGAAAAACTGATTTAATAATACGTAAATAAATGACATTGCATCAGATAAATATAATTAAATTATAAATATGTTTAAATAATAATATTTATAATTGATCATTAAATTAAAAAAAGAAAATCTAATTTAATAAAAATATATTATTGTAAATAATTTATATTGTACTTTATGTTTTAATTTTGTTATATTATAATACAAATATAAAAATAAACAATATCATTTAAACAAATATTATTTTATTGAATATTTATATTATATACTATATTATTACTTTTTGTATTAAATTTTATTATTCATAATATAATCACTAAATAAATATCTCTTAATCCCACTTCAAGCAAAAACATTTAAATTTTGAGACATTGAGCAAAAATGATGAAAAGTGAAGTTAGTGAAGAGAAAAATGGCATATAAGATCTTTTTAATCACACTCATTTTTCCTAGACGGGGCTGTAACCATCATAGATGTCAATGACTGGTTCAAAAACTTTTACATTTGTTCTTCTCCCCAATCTAGTATATTTGCTTGTCCCCAGATACCAATGAGACCAAATGCAGAGCAAATAGAGACTTTCACTTCAGTAAATGACAGTAATTGCATCAGTTTTTAGTCCCAAGTCCCAAAAGAGATCTTAATAATGTGCTCAGTCAAAACAAGACACAACAGTCTGCCATCAACAGTCAACAAAGACTTCAATATGAACTTCTCATCAAATGCACCCATCAAGCAAATTATCTGCTTTCCAGATGCTCTATACTGATCACATGTCCACCACTGACAAAGATATTTCAGAGGAAATATCTTGACACTTGAAACATAACTGAAAACTCAATTGAAGTATGAGAATGTGAGTGTGAATGTGTGTGGCAATCCGTACAGAGAGCAGCTGCACTACAGGTCCTGCATTAGACACACAGAGCTGCAGTCAGTAAATGTTCTGAAGGTTGACACTCACCCAAGTTCTCCTCCACAAGTCCCAGAAGTCCAATGACCAGCACACAGACCCAACGCAAGCAAGTCCTCGAGAGATCCATCTTCTGTGTGCGCAACTCCAGCGAGCAAGTGAATCCCTCAGCTGTCCGCTCAGCACACACTCTTGAGCGTGTGTGTGTGTATTAGTGTCCTCTACAGAATGTGAGAAACTGCACACCCCACAGCAGCCTCAATCACAGCTTCACACCGACTGCCCAACGAGAGAGAGACAGAGAGAGAGAGGGGAGGGGATTATTCACAGTCTTACACACAGTAGCCTCAGTGTAGTTGGGCCAAACCCCACCCCCACTCTGAGACCACGCCCCCATGTTTTCACCTCACCCGCTTTTGCCTTCTTTTTACCAAACACACCGGCTCAATGCAATACATGCATACTGCTTCCTGCATACTGTGCACTGCTGCAGACTTATCATCACAGGAATACATCATTATAAATAAGTAGTTATATTCGGAAATATACTATATCATTTATTTATTTTGTAAATAAGTATTGTATAAATAAACACAATATAACAATAAATTATTATAACTCTTAAATGGCTTAAAATGTTATAACAATGAGCTCAAACAAGAGATGTAAAAGAAAGAAAAAAAGAATACTAAAATATTAACTAAATTTAAGTGAAAACTGAAAATATTCAAATAAAACCATCAACAAAACATGCACTAGTATAAAAATCTGCCACATTTTACATGGATTTTTATGTGTATATTGTACATTTAAATTAAGTAAATAAATAAAATCAATAAATATTAAATGTGCATGCTACAAAAATACTATTAATATTAAGACAGCATACAATTTTAAGGAGCCACTCTTTCATGTTTGATTCCCAGTGCAATGCAATGCAAAATAAATAAATTACTTAATTAATTGATTACTTTTAAAAAAAAAAGAAAAATTACATTTGTTGAAATTTTTTAGCAAAAAAAAAACTACGTAGCATACAATTCATACTACATCAACAAAAACACCTCGTATCATAGTTACTGCAGTTATTGGCACTAAATATAAAGCCCCTTTCACACCAAGAATGATAAAGATAACGATAAACATAAGGATATTAGCATCCATACCAGCGGAAGATATTGTATGTTTATTCTGAGCACATGTGCATCTACCGCTTTAAATTCTCGAGCTCAGTATAGCAGGATGGATTCTGATTGACTGTCGATGTTTGTGTTGTTCATCAGCGGGAAAAAAATTGTTCTGAAAGTGATTCCAACAACGTAATTTCCCTGTGCTTTTATCGTTACAGCTGGGGGGTGGGGGGGGGACTCTGCTATTCTTTAAAATCGAGAATAATTTTTAGAACTACACTGTTATCTTTATAGCTATTATCCTTTGTGTGAACAGGCCTTAAAAAGGCAGAAGGGGCTGTGCAGATCAGAACAACCCAAACAATTCAAGAAAAGAGAAAGAGCTAACTAAAACTAATAAACAAACAAACAAGAGAAAGAGGGGTCAAACGAACCACACTCCCTTTACTGAGGGTTCTGGATAACCAATCAACCAGTAAATCTGTGAAGCGCACACACACACACACACACACCTCCCAAACATAACGAGCAGCGATGGAGGTCATCTTTAAGCTCTGACCTTTGACTCTTCTTCCAATTTGTACCAGGTTGACCTTTAACCCATATCAAACTCAGTCTGAATGAAGCTGGAGCAAAACAAAACCTTTTAAAGTAAAGACAAAAACACACAAGCTTTGTTCCCACCTACACAGGCCACATACTCACTGCTGTTAAATACGGTTGTCACTCCTTTTCTAAACACTTGACCCTGTTCTGTACACAGAGTTCTGATATTTACTGAAGCGACAACCAGACTTAATCCTAAAACATTCAGATTGTAAAAACACTGCAAGAAAATTATTTTCGTACTTGGAATTGTCTTGTTTTCCAGTACAAATATCTAAACGTTCTTAAATCAAGATACAGTACATCAATTCTTAAAACTGAAGTCTTTAAAACTTCTCAAAATTACATTTACGCGTAAAACAATACAAATATGTACAGATGGGGACAGAAAAGACATAAACATAATTCAAATGGAAAACAATATTTATTTTTGATAAAATTCTAGAAACTGAGAAAAGTTAGTTATTAAGTCTGTGTGCTTGAATAATTTTAGAAATCTGTACACTGTAAAAATGATTGTTACAATTAGTTATCATGACTTAAAATTCAACATTGGAATAATAATGTATTGTTTCAGATTAAAAACGTAATTGTTTGTGCTTGACTTAAAATTGTAACTTTGTTAGACTTTAGTAAAGTTGGGCATTTAAGTTATCTCAAATGTTATGTTGTTAAAACTAACTGCAGCAGCATTTTTTACAGTGCTGGAAAACAAGAAGTAACAGTTAAATAAAAAAATTTTAAGAACTCAAACTTTTGTCGTTAGTCTAAAAACAGCTCATATTGAAGGCAGTCTGCCAAAACAACAGCTTTAGTATGTTCTACTCTATGATGTAATAAAATGGATAAGCACCGCCTCCATAGATGATCAACGGTTGCTTCGACATCACTGCCGGTTTAGCCCCGCCCACCGAATCACACATGTAGTGTTTATGTGAGACGCAAGACACAGGTCTATGCTAAAACCAAACAATAAAGAAGGCTCTAAAGAAAATGCAGTGCCAAGTTGAGGAAAAAAACAGCATTTGCATTACATTCCTTCTGATCCCACTGTTAGGAAATACTAATTTAGTTCCAGGATTTTTATAAAGATTAAAACTAAAAGACAATGCTGTGTATTAGATCCGACACTCATGTCGTAACACAAGTGTGAGTAACTCTTATTACATGTTCACTACTGAGAGTTTTCACATGACGTCACACCCTTACAGAAACAGCCCCCTTAAGTGCAGTCATTTTTATACCGTTTTACACACATTTACATACACCTAAATGTAGTAAAATGTAGATATTATAGGTTCAGTAAACACCTTACTGATGATGTATATTTTGTACAGGCAAGCAGACGAAGCCAGAATATAAACGCAACAAGTAAAGTTTCACGTTAAGTGCTTTCCACAGAAAACACTGAACCATTGATATTTTAATATTACTGTTTTAAGTATAATAAGTGTTTGTACAATGTTTTGTTGTGCTGTTCAAATGTTGCCGCGGGTGCTTTACATTGATTGCAAATGGCCAAAACTTGAATTTTGCTCACATACCTTTGTCTTATTGGTTTGAAAGGTGATTTAAATATTTGCAGCTGTGAAACAGATGAAAAATTGACACGCTTTTGCTGCAGTTCTATGGATGTTCTGCCCTCAAGGTCTTCGACCCGGTCACGTAACTGAAAACTATAAATTCCTTTGTCTGCTAAACAGATTTTTATGCATTTTTAACCTAAATCACAGCAGCGTCTATCTATGAGGAACGTACACTGTCAAATACACACAACAATTAACCAGTCATAACAGTGGGTGTTTACTTCAGAGTCTACAATCCTCCACACCTATTCATACAGAGCGTTCAGATGAGGGGGGTCAAAAACAGGGCAGAAAATAGTCTATTACTTCTAAATTATGTTTTTTGATAACACTATAAGTGGACCTCAGAGAACAGTACAAAAAAATACAGAGGCAGTTCATGATCCCCTCAAGTGTATTAGACAACTTTTCTGTCAACTTGCAATGCATTGTTGGTATGCCAAGTTACCAAAATATCCAAAATGGCAAGTTAATTGATGTATCTATGAAGAAGGCCAATGTAATGCTGTGCTCCTATCTCCTATGTCAGGAACTATTTATAAATGTTTCCCTGGTTCACGTCATTCCAAAGAAAAAAAGTGTTTTTGTAATTGTTTGTTAAAGTTTAAAGACTCGTATAAATTCTGCAGCAATTCCCCTATAACCACCTTTCACAATGCAATAATTCCCTTCATACTAAATCAAGCCCCACCCTACATTTTTTTTGCTGAATATCCTATTTGACTTGGAAATGCATCACAATACAGAAGCATTTCATCTTACTTTACAATGCTCTCTAGGAAGACAGCTTAGGGATTTGTACTGAACGACAGTGTTTTCATTTATTTTATGACTGTTTGTGATGATCAAATGACAAATCCGATGCATTAAATCAGCAAACACGCATTCCCCACTAAAGCCATAATGGCAGCGACACCCTGACTAACACTCACCAATCCGTTCCATCTGTTACCCGGCCCACGCTACAAACTCATCTTCCAAATGTTTGCTCCTGTTTTCACAGCTGACAGGAGGGATGCGTTAGTCTGTTAAAGAAGCGTTTGTCAGCTTTCGGTTCGTGTGTTTTGATGCCATTAGGAGAGGTGAGTGTGCTGTCGCTGCCATTATGTGGTGTGTCATAAAGCGAGGTGTTGATTGTCCAAATGTGGAGGTGAAAAATCAGCAGCAAAAATAGAACTTCAGCTGTCTGAACAACACACGCATGCTTTTGAAAACAGTGATCACCTAAATAGCACTGAAACTAATAAAAGCATAAACAGTTTAAGCCTAGACAACGGCTATGTTTCCAAACTCAGCAGCATTTGAAGGCAGTAACGACAGATATATTTGCCGAACTGTAATATATATATATATCAAACAGTATTAAATACAAGGTTTTAATACATTTAAAATTGACATTAATTTAATTTAAATCCTAATTTAATATTTAAATTTAATTTTAAATGACTGAATTTAAAGTGCCCCTATTAGGGGTTATGGAAGGTTCATATTTTGGCTTTGAGAGTCCCAAACAACAGGTTGACATGCATGCAAGTTCAAAAAACACGCATTTATTTTTATCTTATTTGCTCAACGACTCCCAAACGCTTTGTTCAACGATGAATTTTTCCCCTCCAGTAGTGTTTTTAAGCTTTTAATGCTACAAAAGCAGCACCTAGTGGCAAAGAATGAATCTGCATTTTCATTCAGAAAAAGGTGAAAAGACCAACAAAGGGGCAGACAATATGCTAACGTTTCATATTGACATCAAAATCAAATGGCTTGGGACTTGTTTTAAACACGACTTGTTTCAACGATTCAGAGTCGACTTCTTTTGAGAGACAATAACTTTAAACATGATGCACTTTCAGATTTGAAACTTTACAGGATTTACATTCACTTAGAGCTGTGTTACACACATTTTCACTTTAAAACAGTGACAAATTAAAACATTCAGATTGTTAAAAAATACTTAACACTTGCATTTTTTTAGATATTTAATTTTGATACAAAAAAATATAGGATAAGCTTTTAAAATATTCAAATTAATTACATTTAATTTAATAATTAATGTGATTTAGACTTTTTTTTGGATTTAGACTTTTGTGTGCTGTGTGTATCAAATCATATTACACAGCTGAATATGTTTTGAAACACATCTTGTGTGTGTATATGTGTGTGAGAGAGAACACCTCAATGACCTCGGTTTTCAAAAGAAAGGTCAGAGGTCAGTGTAATGACCTGAAGAGACTCAGCGACCCCACACCTGTTTGAGATCATCCGTTTGGTCACATACCATCACACACCAGTGTCTCCTGCACCGCTATTTAGCAGTGAGCCACTGAATCCACAACAATGAATAAGCTACGAGAACACAAGGCAACACAGTTCAACTTTTAATATCTATTTTATGACCAAGTTATTTATTTATATTCACTGCTACAACATTTAACAAAATGCAAACAATACAACCATAACACATTACAGGAATACTAGAAATAAAGTATCCCACGATGCAATCCACTTGATCTTCAATGTTCAATGTTTTGATTGCAAAAACCACAAATGTGAAGAAGTTTTAATATAAAATTGGCTTTAAAATAGCAGTTTTGGTTCCATGGTGACTGGATGATTATTATCCGATGGTAAATGATGACAGAATCCCCATTTTTGCATGAAAACAATCAAACCTTATCATCCAAATTTATAACAAGAGTGTTTAATTGCATTAATTGGTTATTGTTTTGCATTTTATTATTGCCTAGGATCAATGGAAATGGTCAGTGGCACACAGACAGCGAGGCGGGGGGAGTGTGTGAGTGTGTCGGAGGGCCGTGAGGGGAATGTGTTAGAGTTCAACATGGGTGAATGGAACATAATCAGCACATGCAGGCTGCTCCACATTTATTCTGCTTAAACAAAGACAAACACACACAACCACACATTCACACACTAATGAGAGCAATCGCGGCTCTGCTGCCACCTGGCTCATCCCTCCAATTAAGAATTCCCTAACGAGGTGCCAATTAGAGGAAAAGAATGAAGGAGACAAAAGCAAAGGGTCACAGAGAGCAGAAAACATGAAACAGAGAGAGAAAGAGACAGACAACAAGGCGAGAGGAAGTGATGGCAATTACACATGACAAGACAGAAACGTGTTTGTTTAGACTCTCTATTTGATCTATTTTTGCTTTTTCCTTATCATTATCATGAGTTTAAAGGGCAAATGTTTGACATTTGTAAAGTGCTAAAAGGAAATATAAATATTTCTGGATGGGTGGTATATAGTGGTTAAAGTTGGTAACTGAAAGGTTGTAGGCTCGAACCCTGAAAAAGCTTTGTTCGTGATGGACTGCACCTATATGCAAATTTTGGCTAACTTTAAAACAGCATTTTAAAATGAAAAGGATCCTTCTCTACACTGGTGTTTTCACTGCATTTCAGAAAAGATCTCAGTCCACACTACACAACCAAAAACACATGTCACATGACAATTCATGCAGGTACAACCACAGATATGTATAAGTAGATGCCCTGTTATTTAGATAGCGGATGCGTCTGTGTGATTGGAGCGGTCGAATGGGGAATCTACCTACACATATCTATGGGTACAACGAGCAAAATGCTATTGTTTATACAGTCAACAAGCATACGTGGGTAGCCATGCCAAAATCTTCAAAAGTCTCCGTTTTGGTTCATTTACACTGAGATGCAACCCCAGAGTTTTCAAACATAAATGGGGTTTTCAGCATTTTCAAAAGTGTCAAAAACGCCGGAGTAGTGGAAACAACAGGTGCAACCATTGCAAAAGTTTTGCGTTTTAAAACAAAAACGTATACTGTAAACTTAGCCTTTACCCCCTGATAATACAAAGTACTGTATATCTCGCAATACAGACTTTTTTCCTCACAATAGCGAGTTTATTATGACTTTAAATCTTGCAGTTCTGAACTTATGTAAAGTCAGAGTTGTGACATAAAAAAACCTATTACAATTTCCTTTTTTTCTGTGGCAGAAATAAGCTTCTTCTAAGCACTTCTTAGAAAAGTGAAAAAATGGTCAATACATTTCATAAATAGCTGATAAATTTAATAGCTCATAATTGGCTGATACATGAAAAAATTAAACTACGGTACAATTTTATTAAAAACTATTTTATAAAAAAAATTGCACTGAACTAGTCACTAATCAATAGTGTGAAAGGTGATCTAAATGTAAAAATAGGGGAAATAAGCATTTTTATTTACATTAATAAAGAGAAGTAAAAATATTTGCTTATAAACAAAGCGGAATTCCCTAAGAATTAATTGTAGCCACTTATTGTGTCATTTACGCATCCATTTCACAAAAGAAATTCATCAAATTGCATAATGACATAAACATACCCACAAAATGTTTCAGTCTGGACATACAACCTCAATTGTTTTTACACCTGCACATCGCAAAAAAAAAAAATCACGCAAATGGATCCCGATAACAACCCCCACGCATGCATTCCGCTGGAGGTCAGGACCTCTGAACATGACCTTCGACCTCCGTCTTAGGATCAGTCAGTCACAGCACTGTGAAAAAGTCGACTGCCTCTGAAAACATACAATATCCCACCCGGAAAAAAAGAAAAACAGATGAATGGAGCAAAGAGTCTGAGAGGAGAAAGGATGAGGAACTGAAGCATGCATGTGTGTGGATATCGGTCAGCTTAGTCTGAACTTTAACCACCCACTTAGACAGGAAGAGATTATTTGAGTGATATGTAAATGTGCCAAATTCGTTTTGTCTTTACATGTCATTTAAAGGTGAGTTTATCTGAAATAGACTGCACCATATACAGGCGTGGAAAAAAGGGACATTGGCTGGAGTTGCGACAGCATAACTGCACACTGCTCATACTATTTCTACCATATATACATTAAGAGCAGTACGCTAGTATCACATGAATTTTACAAGAACAAAATTACAATACTGCACTATAGTGTATAAGCAAGGAATTTGCATCCCATGAAGCTCTGCAAATAATGTAACTGATTCAAACAGTACAATATAAAACTACTGTTTTAAAGTCATTCATTATTTGCATAATATATAATAAATTATACTCTCACACACATACACATACATATACAGTACAGTACTGAATATATCTGCATACACTACAGTTCAAAAAGCATGGGATTTAATGTTTTTTAATGAGTCTCTTGCTCACCAAGGCTGAATTTATTTAATCAAAATACAGTAAAAACAGAAACTTAAATAACTGTTTTATATGTTAATATATTTTAAAGTGTAACTTACTTATGTGACGCAAAAGCTGAATTTTAAACGCGCTGCACGCATGGACTGCGTCACGCATTTTATTGGCAAGGTCTGTGCACGCAGGATTTGCATAACGGTCATCAGAGTGGGCTGTACCGAGGATGGCAGAGCAAAGTGTGGATGCGCTGTCCTTGAAGGACGTTCAGCTTGGACTAGAAATATTTCAAATAATTTGGAAAAGGTGATTTTGCAAGTAAGTAAACATTTTCGTTAATTTCATTAATGGCGTACAATTTTGAAATATCATTTAATTTATTACTAGATATTCTTGTTGTATTTATATATTTTCTTTTGTAGGAGAGACGTTGAAATCAATGTCGGGACATTTTTTCGTTAAAAGTGATCTCAGATGCTCACAACAAATCTGTCATAAAACGTTCATACACTCTCATCCCAAATCACTAGGAACCATATGAGATTTTACATCTACAAGAACCTGACTGTTGTGCTCTGTTTCCAACAACACACAGCCCGGTGTGTGTGTAAGCAGGTGGTGGAGTGGATCTAAGGGTCAGCAGTCGTGCTTCAGCTCCCAAATATAGAGCGTCCGTGTCACCGACTACGAGACGCAGATCTCATATCACGCGGAGACCTCGCCACACTCGACCCTCTCTCTACCGTTCACACTAACGTCTTTATCTGGCCTCCACAGCCTGGCATTCAGAGCAGTATCATGTGTGTAGTGTTGTCTGTCTGTTGTCTGTACACTCACCTGAAACATGAAACCCACTCGCGGCCCCCTGGGCATGACCTCTGACCTCTCTTCCTCTCTACAGATATGAGACTCCTGCCTGCTCGCTCTGCTAATACGGAGCATGTTTGCGCACATATAGGTTATGGTGTAGCTAAAGCTTCCGCGTTGATCGCGTTACGGAGGTATAAACATTACCGGTAACAGCAGGGTCTCGACCAGCAGTGGACGTATATGTATGACAAATCTTTGTGTGTGTGACTGTGTTTACCTGCACACGTATCGCTGTCCCGAGTGCATTAGCTCCCACAAACCGGTGAATCTTGAGTGATGGAAATCTGCAGAAACACATAAAATAATGCTGTTTTGCATTTACAAAGACAAGCAATATTAGACTTGAAAATTTAATTTTAGCAAGTTTACAAAGAAATTTCCTGTAGCATCATCTATGGACAATAAAACAGGAAAATGGGTCACACTAGAAAACTAGAAAATATTTGGCTTGGAAAAGAAACGTTTGGTCCAATGAGGTATATGTTATTTGTTATTGCATATGTATACACAAAATATAATTTAAATGACACATGCTTTTATACAAAATATTATAACATATTTTTAAATGCTTTTGGACTAGCAACCTCCACAGCGCTGTGACACCAAGTTTAAATAGCTAGATTTTCTTGTAATGTTGATTTTTTTCTAGATTTAGCATGATTGGTTACTATGTGAAAGGTACAAAAATACCATTATATAATGATTAATGTTATTACTTTTTAAGTAAAATCTACAAAAAAACGTTTATATTATCTAGAAATAATCTAATAATCTATTTTTTTTTTTAAATAAAATCTCATAAATATGTGTGGTTTCACATGCAGGATTTAGATGTTTCTATTATTTAATAATCTGCCCTTATTCATTCCTATGAATGCTTTATGTAAAAGAAAAAAAATTACATTTTAAGGAATTTTTTGGCTTCTACTCTCCCTTCAATGTGAAGTTCAATATCTTCAAACATCCAGATGGTTCCCTGCTAAAATCCAACAAGGTTGGAGATTTGAATATCATGGTTCAGAATCTGCTACCAAACTATAAGGCTACCACGCATTCGGCTGAGAAAAGGGATATTGACTGATTATTAGCTGCCTGATGCTGTTGATTTCTGATGTCATGTCACTGCATGTTTCCACCAATCAGATACAGAAAACATCTAATGCGAAACACAAGACATCAGACACAACCACATCAGCACCAGTCACCAGTCACAAGTCAGTCAATGTAATCGAATCTGTGAAAGACATCCCTTTCATACTGAGAAAGAGAGCGAGAGAGAGAGAGAGAGAGAGAGAGAAGGTGGTTTCTAAATGAGTTAGAGACATTAGCACTAATTCAATCTGGCTTATAAAGTGTAGGGCAAAAACAAATATTTTTTGTACATTCACAGTCCCTCTCACACAGACTGAATTCACTGCTGTTTGACAAAAAAAAAAAATTTAACATTAAAATCACTGTTAAAAATACCTGAATGTCACTAAAAACACTTTTATATAATAAATAAATATATATTTTTCAAAAAATATACCTTTGCTGCAAAATATGATACAAAACATCATACCTTTAAAAAAAAAGATAACCTGCTTCATGTGATTGTCATCAAAATATATATTTTAAAAGATGGCATTTGCTTTAATATACAATATACTGTAGAAAAAAAATTATAAAAATCTTTTTTAAATCAATGACACCTCATCTGATACAAAACATACTTAATATATTTTTTTTTAAATTACAACTGATTTGAAAAAATGTATTTCTAAATATCACTACTAAATATCATAATATAGTTTTAAAACAGGACACTTGGATTGATATTTTTTATTATTATGCAATTACATTCAAACAGTTGTTAGTGTCACCTAATCCATCAAATATTTATTTTACACTGATCTATATAAATGACTCTATTATAGGTGTGTGGTCACTGTATAGGCTATTATACGTGTCTTTAATATGGCACAAATGAACAACGGAAATGCAGTGAAGCATGCAAAGGTCACTTATGGCATCCATTTCTGTTTGTTTATACTGATAAAGAATTTGACAAGGGAAAAAATGATCTCCCAATTCATGTCATTTTCTGATCCTTTTTAGTGGGGAGCATTTTAAACAGGTGCACATCCTCCATTTTGCAATTACCCATAATTCTACTCAGAACTCTGCCAGCTGTTACAGTGCAAACCTGCAGCTCTGAAGAGTTCAGAAAATCAGCCATGTATGAAAACTTTGAAACAAGCACTGCTTCAACGTCTGTGGGAATTTTTTGGCCTATTTTATCATCCGCCAAGTTTAATCGTAAAAAATACACAGCACAGAACAAGGTGTGTCTGTTAACACACTGTTAAGGGAGAAAACACACACACACACACACACTTCAGCCATGCTGAACCACAGGGGAAAGACTTCACAGTGCACTGGCTTTTACGGCCGTCCCGTTTGGCAGTTGGGTAAAATATTCCGGAGCTAAAATTAGCAGCACGACACAAAGACCCTCATTGAGAAGGACGTCTGGCACAGAAAGCGAAATCACAGCAAACCTGTCCAAAGCGTAAGATAGCTCAACAGCTCCCGACGGTTCACCACAAGACCACATCTCCAGATAAACGTCCTGAGAGCAAGGTGAATCTGATAGCGCCTCAATCAGACACACTTCAGACTCCGAATCCATCTGATGGCACACTCTAATCCTCAGTGCCGGAACAACAGTCACCTTGGAAACTCCAAGGATTCCCTCAGAAGCCCCGAAGTGTGTGTGTGTGTGTGTGTGTCTCGTAGATGTCTCCATTTCAGTGCGAGTCAGTCAAGGATTGTTCTCGCATCTCTTCTTTCACGCTGAGCTTTAACACACAGAACAACATTCGCTCTGTTGAAAGCTGCTATTGTTCAGGTAGATACTTCAGAACAATAGAAGCCATCAGCAAAGCTTCACAACATCACTAATATATCAGCCTATTACACGCAACCATCTAGTACATCGATATGGGTTTATCTGTCTGAAGAGCAGGATGGAAATAATGCTAAGCCAATCAGAACAGCATAATCAGAGATTTGTACACTCTCTGACATAAATCAGCTGTTTTCATGACTTAAAACACGTTTTGGGTTTGTCATACACCGATCAGGTCTGCACAGTACCACTTTAAGATTGTTTGGTGTGTTTGGTAAGTTCTGTCAACTACACGTCATTCAACCCAAACAATCAGGTTGTGAATGTATGACTATGTATTTAGGTTCGGTACCTTTAGGTTCATTGTCAAAAACGCCAGTGTGAATGCTAAGCAGACCAGACCTTTCTTTTTTGGTCCAGACCAAACGAACCAAGTGAACCGAACTACAAAGGTGTACGCACCCTAAAAATGCCAAAAGCACATAATAATAAATAAATAAACAAAAATAAATTTAATGCAAAAACTGAAAATATCAGAATGATTGACAACTTCATCCCCATGACAGTGTAACGTAATGAATAATATTAACAATACTGTAAAAGTTATGATATAAATAGCTTTGACTTCAAATATACAAGTTTCAACTGGGAAAAAAATAATGTAATGAAATGTGATTTTAGCAAATTTGGCTTATCTGTTCTGGAAAATTAGCCCCATTTACTTCCTTCGTAAATGTCTTGCCATACCTTGATTTGTTTAGAGAAAACAAGACAAATGCTGTCGAACTTAACTTAGTTTAAACCAGGGATAATCATAGCTGATTTACAATTTTTAACTCTTAACCTGGTCATTTTGACCATTTATAAACACATTATTGCACGGTGATCAGCCTGTCACATGGGTTTCGCCTTTATTTCACCATTCCCACTCATAACCACACCACATTTTAATGAGAACACAATGAACTTGAGGGAGACAAAAGAGATGCTGAAACTTTATCAGACGGAGGCAGCACTAGCAGTCTATGACACACAAGCGAGCATGTAAAATGGATATATACTGTAGTTCAGGGATGCATGATAAATGGTTTATCCAAGGGTTATCCGTCAGCAGTCTATAAGTTTATAAGTGCATACATGAGCAGACACACATACAGCACTGATCACCAGTCCAGCCACTGAGACAGGAAGTAATGAAACTCCACAAGCATAAGCACTTTAACAGACGTGAGCACTGGAGTGGGGGTGTGGCAAACCGGAAAGAACGTAAATCAATCTTAATAGCCAATCACGAACATATAAGAGCACAGCAGGGCATCTGTGTAATGTCCCATGTGATAACTAGATTACAGTTTCTGCAGCAAACGTGACTGGTGCTTACCTGTGCTCACTGCTACTAGGGTGAAAAATATATATAAAGTTTGAGGTCTGTAAGACTTTTTAAAGTCTTTTTATGCTCACTAAGAGTCACGAAGGTTTCAAATGCTTTTTTTGTGAAAATGGTAATATAGAGAAATATTTATTAAAATGAAAGTAACTGTTTTCTATTTGAATATATTTTAAAATGTAATTTATTACTGTGAACAAAGCTGAATTTTCAGCATCATACTCCAGTCTTCAGTGTCACATGATCCTTCAGGAATCATTCTAATATACTGATTTGCTGCTCAATAAACATCTCTTATTATTAGCAGTGACAAATAGTTGTGCTGTTAGTTGTGGAAACCATAAGTTTCAGTGTTGCTTCATGAATAAATTGTAAAAAAAAAATATATATATATATATATATATATATATATATATATATAAAAGTTGACAGTCTCATAATCAGGAAATGTATGCTCTCTGGAGCACGTACGTTACCAAAATCTAGTCATTTCTAGATTTCCTTTCTTTTATCTCTCTCTTTAAAGAGCAAAAATGGGTTTGTGGGTCGTAGAGACAGGCGGTTTTACAGCATGTTACGCATAACGGTGGAAATGTGTCGTTTCGATTTATTGTTTATACCACAGAAGACATATTTGGACAGCTATGAACTGCTTTACATTATTTACACATGAGAACATCAAAGAAACATGAAAAGCACAGTTTAGTTGCACTTTGACGCATGATTACAGAGGTCATAGGCAATGCATATAATGACCGCATAACCTAAAACATATAGGCTAACTCACTTTTATTGTCAGAACTATCTAATTTACAATGCGTAATATTTTATAACTTTGTTTCGTTATGTAATGTGGTACTTCTTTTTATGAATATTCGGCTTTTCAATTAGATAATCAAATGAGCTTTTGCTTCTACAGTATCCAGAAATAGATATTACCACATGGTTAACAAGTAAACCACTTTTTCCACACACAAAAACAAAAAACTGATACAGACTGCTAACGTCATATAAAATTACTCATACCATGATATAAGATTTGGGCCACACCGCCCACGCGTAGTGGGTGGATTGCGGAGGGTATTTGGCTTTTGGACAATGGAAAAATGACTGACTTTTATGAGTGTGTGTGTGGTGTTTTATTCGGCTGTTTGCCAGATCTTTTCAGAGGCTGACGGTGTAATATCTGACAGCCATTAATCATAAAGTGCTCCTGGGATTTAAATGGCTCAATTTCCTCTTGATCTATATCTCTTTTCAGCAAGCGATAATATCAGCCCTGCAGACACCAGCGATCTCTCTGTCACTCACTTACTGTATACACACACACCTGGGTCAATGGGAGGTGTGTGTGATCGTATATTACCTGAGGAATGTACCGTGATAACATTATTTCCTGCATGATAAATCACTCAGACAAACCTGAAGCCTTTATAGACTCGCTAAACTCCAGACTAGAGATCTCATGCTCTCAAATGTTTTAAATCTGTAGCTTTGTCAACTGAAATTCAAGTAAGCTCCTGGGTAGTTCCAGCAAAACTACATTTGATCCCATAGAAATATAAAAACACGCTTGAGAGCTAATTGATAATAACTGTTTCTCGTAGGTGGCAATTTAGACAAAAAGCAAATTGAGATGCCATTCCAAACTTTGCAGATTTCTTTTTTCTGCAGAACACCAAACAACAAAACGGTGCGCTCCACACAACTCTGGACTCCACTGACTCAATTTAAAGACAAAACAGAAACATTTAGGGCCAGGGCACACCAAGCCAACTTCAAAAAACTAGCGGCGATGAAAGCCCATGGTGTTGTCTCCTTGCATTGCCAGCCTCAGACCAAAAAGCTGCGCTCAAACACACCGCACAAACTACAGCCAACGACAAACTTAACATGCGCGTTCTGCGCAGAACTAACTGTTTATATCAGCAGCTATCAAACTTATATATTGGTCATTCAAAAGGAGAAACCGAAATAAAGATATACAAGACAAATGCAGATATATACGACATGTAAACAAAGCAACGTTTGCTTACCATTTTGAATATCAGTAACGTTGATAACTTTAATCATTTTAAGAGGCTCCTGTTGTTATGAAAACATCTGCATATTAGAATGATTTCTGAAAGATCATGTAACATTTAAAGAGCTTTCTGTCTCATTTACGTGCTTATTTTCATCACTTTCACTTTAATTCTTGGTCACTGACTCGTTCACTGAACTGAACATCCAACTAGAGTTCTTACTCTCAGCTTGGCATGTCCCAGGCCTCAGATCATTTTTCTAAATATCTTCTTTTGTTTTCCACAGAAGAAAACTCATACAGCTTTGGAATGAGATAAGGATGACTAAATAAATTCAATAAAGTTGACATTAGGGATGTCAATGATTAATTGATGATCGATTAATTGTGTATATATATATATATATATTTACTTTTATTTATTTTTTTTTTACATACAAATATTTTATTTTATTTTATTATATTGTATTTATATTTACTTTTAAGACTGGCACAACTACAACAATTCATATTCATTCTAAAAATATCTGTGGCATTTTAAGATTTTATTAATTTCCAGTGGATTTTGCCAGATCAAAAAAAAAAAGTTATGTAAATAAAATGTAAAATATAAGTCTCATACATCCAGGTAGATGGTGTAATTGCTTGTAATTTGTATATTTGCTCTTATTTTATCTTTGTTTAGTTTTAGTTTTATTTTTGCCGCTTGTTTTTAATAATGTTTGAAAATTAAATTAGACTAGCAGTTTTTTGTTGTGGTTTTAAATTTGAATTTGGAATCAAGAATTGTGAATTACACTGATATATAAAATGTATTAATAAATGAAAATATGTTTAAAAAGTTAATAAATTAATAAAAATTATTATTATTTACAAAATAGTTTTTGAGTTGAGCTCTGTACTGGGAGAGAATCATTATCTTTCAGCCAGCCATAATCCATCTAAAGAAACAATACCACTCACCTTTCTGATATAAGGACAATCCATAACCAACCTACAGCCAATCAGAATACAGATCACCTGTGAAGAGAAAACACACAATCAAAAATGATTATACTACAAACACTAGCACATAATACTGAACTACAATAAATATTGAACTTTAGGGCCTGACACTTCTCAACTCAAATGAAGCAAGCAACATCACATAAACATGTATGTGTGAGTGTATTAATGTGTATTAAAGCAGTAGTGTCAGGGCGAGGTTGAGACTAATGGAGCTGAAACAGAGACTCCCTTTGAGTCACACACACAACCACACACTTAAATACACACAGCATTTCTGTATTATATTCAGCTAGTCATATTAGCATGCTAAGTCCAAAGGAAGTCAGCAACCCCCCCCAAAAATACATAAATAAAAACACCCAAGCACAGTGTCTACACCATTTTGACTTTAGACTGCGCACTTGCAGTAGTGAGCTTTGTTGATTGAAACGAGACTGTTCTATTTTTTCTGAATTGGCAAGCTTGCAGAGTAGACAACTTTATGATTCAAACAGAAATATCCGAGTTATGACGACTTGGCAGAGATGTCATTGTTAACTAAAACTAAAACTATTAAAACATTTTTGGTTATCAAAATAAAGCTGCCGTATAATATAATATAAATATAAGAAAACTACTAAATTACTAAACTAATTTTCCATAGCAGTTTTTCTTTTAAATCTGCTTAAAAGTCGAAAGTTACAAAATAGAAGTTTTAACAGTATTGACTGCATACATTTCCAAATAAAATGTTAGTTTTAATTAACAATATTTTTAAAAAATCATTTATAAACAAAACTAAATAAAATAAAATAAAAATACAATATTAGACAACTTGAAAAACTGAAAAATCAGAAAGCTGTTTGGCAAATAATCAAGTAAGTTCTAAGTACTAAAACTGTTAAAACAAATAAAATTTAAATTTTAAAATAAGATTCTTAAAAATTAATAAATAATATAATAGTATATAAATGAGACTAAAATATTCTGCTTATTGAACAAGAAAAACATACAATGGATCTTTATTATAAGTATTATGTTTTGATTAGATTGTGAAAAAAGTTGCCTCACAGACAACAAGTAATTTAGGCTATATTACAGGAAGAGCAAATTTTGACATTTTGATTTCATGTTGCTTTTTAGTGTTCTAGTTGTTCCGACTTGCGCTATAGATGGGGTGTACTACTACTCACACATTCCATCGCTCTCTCTCATACACACACTCACATCTGCTCTTCGACTCTGGCTGGTCGTTGAGTCTTTCCTGCCTAGTCCCATGATGAAAGGTGGGGGGTGAGGTAAGAATTGGACGCTTTATGCCATATGGTCACACACTCTCCAACGTGAACTCCACATAACACACACTGACACACAGCTGGACCTGATTAGTGCCTGTGTGTGTGTGTGTGTGTGTGTAAGCTCACATAGTTTCAGGTCTTTCGCTCTCTGTTCATCCGTGACATTGGACCTACAGTTATATTAGTGAACTTGTTTTGATATCACACACAAAGAAAAGGTTGTAAAATGCTACTGCACAACATATAACCTAAAAACAACAATAGCGCGCAACCGATTATAGTCAGTTAGGATTCTTTGTATTTCATTTATTCATGTTTTGTGTTAAATATTTATAGAATTCTGTCCAGCTGATGTTGGTATGTTAAAATCCTAACCTAAACATACACACACTACAGGATTTGAACAGCATGGGGCACCACACACTACAAGATATTATTACGATTATCATGGCAGAGGGAGCGCCTCACGTGATCTCACGCATGAGATCGTCATGATATTTCGGTGGTGTTTACATTAGCTAGCATGCTAGCAGCTGTACTCACCAGGTACTTTCAAAACTGAGGTGATTTCACTGCAGTGCACCTCTTTCTCCTAACAGTTGTGATAAGTTTTCCACAAATTATTCAGACTGTTGTGTTACTACAAAACTCTGTCTGCACCATAAATCGGAGCCATAACAGCAGCTGTTTTATGGTGGCGCATTGGTTATTGTTAAAGCACTGATGTAATCATACAGCTGTAATCACCCCGATTTAAATCTTAAATATCAGACATGTTTGATATAATTGGGTGGCCCCGATTTGTGCGCGAACAGATTGGCAGGTGCAAAGTTCCATCTGTGAATGCCTCACATTACCAGATAATCCCGACTTTTAACAAGACATTGGTAACAACCTTTTTTTCCCACTTCACTAAGTACTCGTGTAACAGGAATTATATAACAACAATATAAGAGTAATAGGAACAATTTGATCCATGGGGGTGAGGATGGGTGGGTTTAGCAGTGGAATGAGATCTAGGGGGTTAAGATGGGTAGGTTTAGGGATATGTAAAGTGGGTGGAGCTGGTGGAGTTGGTGCACCACTGTAATACCAGTGTACTTACATGGTTACTCCTCAGGAACTGTCTACTTCATATAAAGTGTAACATTCTGGGCACCAACCACAAATTAAACGTAAAGCCTAACTAAACCACTGCTGTGTTACATTAGAGTAATTACATGTAAATCCATATGAATTGTTCACTTAATATAATATAATATCTTTACAACATTACTTTCATTACCAAAAGTGTTGTTATCAAAGTCCTGTTACACATTTGTACTTACATATACCATTCTGAGGGTTGTTACACGTATAACAATTCTACGTACCAAGACACTACGTACCAATGTGTACTTACACTACATACACATCAAATTACTATGTAAGTATACAGGTATTAGGCCCACTTAATATAAAGTGGGACCTCTAACATGTCCCACAAAAATGTACAAATCATATATAAGTAACACAATAAAATCGAGCTATAGAGACCTTGCTAAACACTGAAGGCATTGTGAACTGTGCTTCAGTCAACAATTGATTCTTGTGTTCATGGAGCAGATGGTTCATAAAAGTCAAAAATCATGCAGCTAATGGACACAAACAGTCTGATTCCTCCATTATCCCAAGAGACAGTCGCTCCTATTGGGATTACCCTCTAAGTGCTGAAAGAGTAGAGGCTATCAAGATAGTGTGAGTAAACTCCTTATCAGAGCAGTTAAAAGTTTCTGTCGCTGTATCATATTCCCAGCAGACGTGTCCTGAACACCCTATATCATGACCAAATCAGCAGCGCAAACCCATCCAGTGTGTTAAAGGAATATTCTGGTTTCAGCGGTTCAAGCTGAGTTGAATCCACAGCCTTTTTGGCATATTGTTGATTGCCACAAAAAATTAATTTCCACTTGAGCTACAAATCTGGGTTACAGTGAGTCACTTACGGTGCAAGTGATCATGGCTAGTAGTCTGTAATGGTTAAAAGACACACTTGCTTCAATAATATAGCCACAAAATAGTTAACTACTGCATATACACAATGTTAGTTTAAAAAACAGGCTAATAAAAATAAACTTTACTTATTTTCTGTGTAAAGTTACATATGATTTGACAACGTTGTCGCAATGAAAATGCAACAAAACTATAAAATTATGGTAAAAATTATATAAATACTTTTACAGTTTCAAATAATTGAAAAAAAAAAACACTTACTAAACTTCTCTTCTCTTTTCAGGCTATCCAACTTTCATTTTGACAAACCCTAAAATGACGATGATTTAAACAGGTTTTACACTGTCAAATTGAAGGAAGTAGAAATAAGAATGTAGGTAAACTTACTAAACTTATATCCTTGGAGGCTATTGGTCTGTTTGCCTGACCAATAGCAGGGAAACCTGTTTGAAAACAGGCAGTATTTCTAATGCAGTGACACACTTCAGCTTTTTTAATGTTACTGTAAAGTGTGACTTTAATATACCACAGTAAGTTACATATTGACCAAACACTTATCACAAGGAGATCTTCAATTATTTCTCTAACAAAGAAGTGCTGAGCTGCAATAGTACAAAGATGTACCTGAAGTTATACCATGGTATTTTGATATACAACATGGTACTAAATATTTACCATTTTCATATGCTATAGTAGTTACGACATACTTCGAAAAGTAGGCTAATTATTGCATATTGTTGAGTCATGTTGTTAAAAGGTCTAAAGACACAACCTGTGAAAAGTGTTGGTTACATAAAAACTTGTTCATGGCAACCGTAGGTTATCCTAAAATACCATAGTAACTTAGCTGCTACTATTAGACTATACAGCAAAGTATTAATATATCTCCTTTAATATGCTCTCTTATGGATATACAGTACGATAGTAACTTATCTCGGCGGATATTTACCATGGAAAATGTTTGTAACAATGTATAGTGCAACCCAAAGAGCTACGAACCCTCATCAGAACGCACAGATTAAACGTTAAACGTTACAATTCATTAAAATCATTCGCAGTTCTTATAAAAGACCAGATATATCACGAGACCGATCCGAATCATATCCCCCCGCTAGAAAAGACGGGACTGACTGGATTCTTACCCGTTCTGAAGTCCAAGTCTCCGTGATTTCTGGCTAAAGGCTCCAGAGAGTCCGTGTGAATGATGTGTCAGTTCAACACAAATGTCTTCAGCGTTCGTCAACATCAGCAGCTCGAGACGCGCGGGGACTCCACGACACCAACTACCGGCGGCGCGCGCACTCGAACAGACAAACTCAGCCACAGAGGTAGTTAAGAGGGCTAGTCAGGTGATTTAGGAACCTAACTAACTAACTAAAAAAAAAACTATTAACTACATAAACAAGGGTAGTTTACATATATAGTTTAAATAAATACATTTATTGTAAACAATTATTGCAATTTATTAAATAATAGTAGACCTTTTCCATAATGACTTGTTTCATGATTCTAATTTTACTAAATTAAAAATAAACAAACAAACAAACTAATAAATAAATAGCTCATTATACATTTTAAACAGAATGTTTTGGACTGATTTACATTATATTTATTTATTTTACTTTATATCAGTTATTCTATTCTTGTTTCTGTTTTGAATTCGATTTTTATGTTTTCTGTTTCCGTCTTAATTTTTGTTAAATCAGGTTTTTATCTATTTTTATTTATTAATTTATTTAATTTTAGTTATTTAGTACTTCAAATTAAACTAAACAAAAATTAGAATAATGTTACCTTGCACACTGGCTCAAATAAAATATATTTTAGCTACCATTTATTTTATTTCAAGCAACAAAAATGTTGTTCTGGTTTTAGTTTTTAATAACTATAGTAACCCTGCATATTGTTTAATTATTTTATTTTATTCTTTGTAAATCCTTCAATGACAACATGCCCCACTATTCAAAAAAGTACCACCAAAAAGGCACTGATAGATATTCTTGGAATACCATGGTATTTTCTGACGTACCTCACATGTAAACACCATGGTACATAGTAAGCAAAGAGGGCCTTGATACAAATTAATGTAGAACTACCTGTAAATTTCTATTGCGTATACTATCAAAAATATGTATTAACTAAAATAATTAGATTAGTTAAGCATACAGCTTTCACATCTTCAGATGAATTGAGTCACACCCCTCAAACTAGTGTGAAGAGAGAGGACGAGTAGAAAAGACAGAAAACGAGAGAAGGTGTTCTTTGTGGCCGAAGTGAATGTCTCATTTATGTGTTAGGCAGAGATCACGACCTCTGAGCTCATGTGCTGGTGTGAGTTACGGCCATTACAGCCAAATCACTCACCTGAGAGAGACAAATGCAACCAACGCTTCACTATGACACTAAACTTTTTACATCCAGAAGAAAATGCTTGCTACAAAGTTGCTAAGGTGTTGTGGTGGTGGCTTACTAGACCAAGAGAGTCGTTATCCTCAGGTCTATATGATATTCTGATTGCCAGATATGGTTCAATTCACTGCTTCAATATAAATCTAAAACTTATTGCTTGTTTTTAGGTTCAATCTCAGTAAAGTTGCTGCACATCTCCTGAATCAGCAGCATTCGTGTCTGGAGCGCAAATTCCTCAGGATGAATTCATATTCTGAAGTTTCTATTTAAGGGTTTGCTTAAATGATAAACACAAATATGAGTGATAACACTGATGCTGCCTTGGAAACCAGCACAAAAAGATGTGTGGATCTGTAAATCTATACTTAATTCAAAAATAGAAACTACAGCCCTTGTTATTTATTTCTCCCCTTTTTTTAAAGGAAAATAAAAATATTCTTTAAAAAAAAAATGAAAAAATAGAAGAAATGAAATTCCATATAGTTGACCGAACAAATTCTCCATATGAGTTTATAATAATTAGAGGTAAAAGACATCAGAGTGTTAGCATTTGATTTTTATTAAAACTTATAAAAAAGCAAACAGGAGTTTTAAACTTTAAAAAATGCTGAAAGTGCAAATCTAATATAGCATTATCATTGAAAAATTATAAAATACATAAAACAGGCATAAAAACAAGCATTTCACAAAATATAGTAAAAGCAAAGTTGCCCCTATCGCATAGAAATAAATACACTTCCCTTCAATTCACGTTTACAAATGCATACATAATTTCCTTCTACTCTGAAACACAAAACGTGTGTAATGAAAGAGGCTGTGAAAATGACTAAAAAGCAACATAAAATGAGTCGATATTCTGCTGTAAATTCTGCATAATTCCTTTAAGAACAGCTGATCATTTTAGGGTTTTCATTTTCTTATTTAGTATGTTATTTATGTATGACTTCTCTAAGCTCTTAGATGGCATTATCTAATATTGTGAAGTTTTCTATATAAGTGTGTGACAATGTAAGTCTTTTTGTAATATTTTGGCAACAGAGCACTGCCAGAAGGAGTCTTTAAACCTGTGAGTTTGCTTTTCTTGCACTTACAGTTCCATCATTCTGAAATAAGGGCTGTGTTAAACATAAGCTCAAGAGATTTTTACATTTTATTCTACAACATAAAATACATCAGTAATACTCTACTCGTGATTATTTGAACCTATAAATGGGACTACAGAACTTTTCAGGGACATCAGAAAAACTAGTCTATAGTCTGCTTTCACAGCCTTATTGTGTTTATAATAATACTTCCTGGTTTTAAATAAATACTGAAAGAGTTGTCAGAAGCATAAAGGTTGTGAAAAGTCATGTGACCGTTTATAAATCATTTATAGCCTTTGTTTAGTTCCTACTTCTGATGACTGTGTCTAGGCCTTCAAAAGAAGTGCTCATTTGTGAAGATCATCTTGATGAATAAATGTGTAAGAATCCTAAACTTTTGTCAGTCACTGAGCTTCATTTCTGCAATAACCCTGTTTTATGTCAGATACACGTATGTGCATTTCTACAGAATTTTCTCATTCCAATTGTTTGGTCCTTATTTCACGAAATGACACACTTTTCAATTAAGTAAGGAAATTAAAGGGATAGTTCTTCAACTAAACATAAAAATCCTGTCCTACAAGTTCCAGTGCAGTTTCTTTCTTCTGTTGAACAGATATTTTGAAGAATGTTGGTTAGTAAATATTTGCTGGTCCCCATGTTTTTTTTATTTTTTATAATATAGAGGTCAGTGGAGACCGGCAACGGTTTGGGTCCCCACATTCTTATCTCATTTTATGCTCAACAGAAGAAAGAAGCTGGATTGGAACTTGAGGGTGAGTAAATCTAAATGATGACAACTATCCCTTTCAAAAAGAAAAAGAAAAACTACTTCTTTAATCTGATAAAATAGCACCAACATAAGTTTCCAAAGTGCTGTTCACACATAAGCATCTTCTAACAGATCCTTCATTCAAACCACATCAGAATTGCTTTTCCTTTGAGTATGTGTCATTTATATCTTTGTAAATATGTGTTCTTTAATTTTTTTATTATACTACAACTTTTCTTTTTTCATATTTTGAGAGCATGAGTGTGTTTCTTGCAAAGCGGTTTGCCTTTTTTGGAGAAGAAGGTCTGTCCTTCCAGACTGACGCTGCACACCTGAAGAGAACACAGCAGACATTCATCACACAGCACTCGGTGAACACACAAACACTCTCAGCTGAGCCGGAACACACACTTACTGAGCACACGAAGCAGGTGTCGTGCCAGGTGCCGCCCAGGGCCTCCAGAAACTTGTCTCCCGCTTCTATCGGGAAATCACAACCACGGCAGCCCGTCCCAAACAGACTGTAGTAATCTAAACACACAATTACAAAACTATTACAACATCAACTCGGAGACACTATAACTATGAGCTTTGTCTCTATTGTTTTACATGTGTACGCTTTCCACTAGGCATCAACAACCGAAGATTACGTTCATGTGCATTAAAGCGTGCAGATGTGTTGCGTTGTGATACTCTCTTAAATGGTGAAAGACATAAGTCAGGGGAGAAGAATGTATTTTCTTTGCGCAAAAAAAAAGGTACAGTATTCTCATATCATCGCAAAACTGAAGTTGAGCCATTGGACTGTCACATGGACTGTTTTACCGATGTTTTTACTACGTTTTCTTGACCTGGAATCATTTTAGTTGTATTGCTGTCTATGGAGGGACAGATGGCTCTCTGATTTTATTAAAAAAATTGTGTTCTGAAGATGAACAAAGGTCTTATGGGTTTGGAACAACATGAGTAATTAATGACAGAATTTTCATTTTGGGGTGAACTAACCCTTTAATGTCTTAATGAAACTGTACAATATAGGGTAAATGCAGAAAGTGGGATTTAAGTGTTTAAAATATCATTAGTTCAGTTTTAAGATAACAGAAGTCAAACAAAACAAAAGTAATAGACAAGCAAACACCTCTCTCGCAGTACGGCTCTCCATCCTCAAGATGAAAAGTATCGTTTCTTATTGGTTGCTGGCAGGAAGCACACAGGAAACAATACACATGCCATGTTTGCTTGAGTGCATTGATCACTTCCTGTTAAAACACAACATCATTATCATGATCATCTTCACATATATACTTCCAGTCAAAAATTTCGGGGTCAACAAAAATGTATTTATTTGATCAAAACTACAGTAAAAACAGTAATATATTCTAAAGTATTGTTACAATTTAAAGTAACAACTTTGCATTGTAATATATTTGAAAGGGTAATTTACTCATGTGACGCGAAGCTGAATTTTTAACATCATCACTCCACTAGAAATAGAAATCACTATAATATGCTGATTTGCTGCTCAAGAAACATTTCTCATTATTATCAATGTTGAATATAGTCGTGCTGCTTACTATTCTTGTATAAACCATGATGCATTTTAGTTTTTAGGACTCAACAATGAATAAAAAGTTCCAAAAAAGAACAGCATTTATTGTAAATGGAAATCTTTTGTAACATAATATATGTTTTAATGTGACTTTTTGAGCAATTTAATGCATCCTGGCTGAATGACAGCATTAATTTCATTCACTGACCCCAAACTTTTGAATGTACATGCATGTTCTTTAAAATAAAGAGGAGAATGATTAGACCATCCTAAAAGACATATTAATGTCCTTCTGTGTGTGAATATATTTGTATAAATGAGCCTGAAGCTCAAGCAGGCAATTAGAGATAGAGTATATTTCATGTTTGTGAAACACACGGTCACGGACCCCCAAGATTTTGTACTGGCAGCGCGCACAGGTTGGGGCGAAGAACTCCTCGTAGCAGTGCTGGCAGTAAACAGAGCCCTGTTCCTCCACAAAACCCAGCTCGCTCAGAGACACACTGCAGTGAGCGCACGTGAACTCATCCGGGTGCCACGACTTCCCCATCGCCATCAGGAATGGCCCCCTGAAACACACACACACACACACACGATACAGCAGTATGATTTGTTGGCTTTATACAGTGGTTAAATGTTGTGTTGTGACAGGGCAGTTTGTGGTCCAATATGCAGTTTACTCTGGCAAAGAAAAGCCCACCTAGACAGTACGAGCCCGACAAGCCAAATTAGCCAGATTTTCCATCTGGCTGAATTTCCATCATCATTTTCCAAAAGTAATAAGGACTGTACAGTGAAACCTTCAGTGGGTTGAACTTTTGTAGACAGTATCTTAAATCATAAAATTATATGTGTTTATCCCTTACAGCCTTGTTTTTTAGTTGTATCTTACATACAGTACATCTCACTGACCTATATGAATTTTATCATGTATTATATAATCAAATAGGCAGGTAAAGCACCAAACAAACAGCCTGCAATTCCTTTTGTTGCCTCTAGTTGCGCATAAGCGGCACACTTCATCTCTAATCAGTAATGGCTTCAACAAAGATCTGAAACTCAGATGTAATTCAGCGTGCAGGTGAAATCTGAAATAAATATTTAAGGTTTAATTTGCTAAATGAAGGCTCTGTGAGAAGAGGCCTATTCCTAATTACTGGCTCTCTCACACACACACACACACAGGTAATAAAGTCTACGCTTTCCCATCTCGTTTGCCGCCGTGAGTGTGTGATATCTGGTGTGTGTTACATGGGTGTGTGTTTCTCGATGGATAAGATGGCTTTTGTTCGGTCTGTGAAAGTAAGAGGTGAGTTTAGAGTGACTATTGTTATTAAATATCGCTCTTAAGCTAATCATCCCATTTTCAAAGTGAAAGAGAGAGAGACAGATGGAGGAAAGATGGAGAAACAGAAGCTCTAATGCAAAACCTACTGAGCTGCCTGTTGTGTACAGGTCCGTCAGGTCTGTCACAAAAACAATTTATCTGTCAACAAAAATACTGGCATTTTTAACTTCTGTAATCTGATTGTTGCATTCTACTGTTTTTAGTAGTGAGTCACTTACAGTAGCCTGTTACTAAGCTGACAATTAAACACTTTAATAAACACAAAAATATTTAGCCAACGCAAATTTCTGAAAAACAATAGAAAAAAAATATTAACAGTTTGTTCTGAATTAATTATACAATAAATCAAATTACAATTATACACATATTGTAAGGAAAAGACAATATGTTGATATAAATTACAATAGTGTTACTATAAATTATCAATGGCTTGTTAATTAATTAATTATAAAATATTATATAAATAATAATAATACATATATTGGAAGAAATAGTCCATTTTGTTTATATTCATTATTTTTTATGTCAAAGTTGTCTATATAATAATAATTATAATACCTGCATTATACTAATAATTAAATATTACATTTTATGATTATATTGAATATTTTTATAAATAATCTTTTACTAAATTAATTGTACTAATATATGGTATTAAGGATAATTATAATAAAATTATAGTAATAATCATAGTGATATTATATTAATGTTAATTAATAAACTTTAAAAAAGTATATCTCTTGTTTTTCTCACCATCTACTTTTATTTATTAACTTTGCACAGAATTATGATATTGCTTTCTCCATGAAGGATAAATAAGAGGCTGCATTAGACTTTTGGACAGAAGTGCAACCGTGATTCCTTATAATGCTTACTACATAGGCAGCTCACTATGTATTAGGACAGAATCATAAAGAGCAGTAATTGAGAGGTCATATGGATGCTTGTGAGGAAAGCTAATCATTGTTAGGTGACATTTTCACCACAAAACTCTATTAATGACTTTGTGATTCTACGAATATCACGTCCTGTAATAGTGTGCTAGAGGTGCAGAGAAAATGAAATGTCAGTGTCAGTTTTTGTTAAATTTAAATTGGAAAGCTGACAACAACAATGAAGCAATATTAGCAGCTGTTGTTAAACATGTTTTCAAGTATCACACTCATTTTGCTTTCTGCATTTTTTATATTGTGCATCTGTTCCAAAAGGTAGTGAGCTGCTCTGGCAACCTAGACAGCATTGTAGAAAATCATAAGCAAGGGAATGTTTGTTCCAAAAGTAGGTGGCAGCATTATGTAGCCTTCTAAGATACCTTAATTTTGGACAAATCTAATTTAAATACACAAATCGATTTTTCACTGACTACTAGCTGGTGTACCTGATGATCACTTCACAGTGAGCACACACAGGAGTGCGTGTTCCAGCAGGGATGTGTTCTGCCATCTGGACCAATGAGGCTTCATCTTTGGGGTGTGGACGGGGCATGGGCCGGTCCAAGGCGGGGCCTAAAGGAGTACTGTTGCTCATGACACCAAAAGTGGGAGTGATGAGACCTGCCAAAGACACACAAATACACAAACACTCATTAAAGCTTCAACTCGTCTTTGGGTGTCTCCACTTTCTCAGCGTTTTAAAGACCGGTGCACCTTGAATACGTCTGCATTGCTAACTGACTCTTCGCAAAGACCCACCCCCTTGGTTACTGTTGCTATGTCCAACAAGCCTTGCTGCTCTAGAGCCACACATCACGTTCTCACGCAGTGAAAAATACATCACTTAGCAAAGGGGAACATGGCAACATGCCGACAGAGCAGTTTACCTTTAGAATGAAACAAAGTCTCAGCTTTCAAATTTGATGATTTTTTAAAGAAATACAACAAACATTTTGTAGGTCTTAAGTGTGATGTGACAGATTGCTGCACATGAACTGATCCTCTCTTTTGTCTTTTTCTTATAGCACTAAATAAACATGAATATCTTATTTTAAATGTTTTTTAATTTTAAATCTGTCTGTCAAAAATAGCTGTCAAACGATTAATGGTGATTAATCACATCCTAAATAAAAGTGTTTGTTTAAATAATATATATGTGTGTGTTGTGTATATTGTATAAATAAAAACACACACAGACAGTATATATTTTTTAAATATTTACATGCAGGCCTATATATTTCTATTCATATAACTTATATCATATGTAAATATATTTAATATGTAAACTTAACATATTTTTCTTAAATATATACATGCATGTGTGTGTTTTTATATATACATAATAAATATAGACAGTACACACATATATTATTTAAACAAAAACTTTTCTTTTGGATGCGATTAATCACCATTAATCATTTGTCAGCACTAAAAATAACAGGAGCACAACACATTTTCTAAAATGAAAATGAAAAGAAAAAAATCTAAAAGTGCAAAATGTAAACAAAATAATCAATAAAACCTATAATAGTTTCAAGTTTGGTTTATGTATACAGCAGCAACAGCTGACCAATGTGCTTTCCATCATAAAGTAGCAATTAGAGCAAAAATAAAATCCCTCAATAGTCCCTCAATGATAGAGAGAATTTTGTGTCTGAAATGTAGATTTGTAGTGTGTACACAGAGCAGCAGCGCTGTGGTCAGTATGTGGACAGGAGAGGCTGGATCTTAAGTCAGGAGGTGATATTACCTGCTGTGCTTCTGACAGGTGTTCCTGGGGCTTTCATCATGGTCTTCACAGGACAGGTGACATGAGCACTTTGCTGAGATTCATCCAGCTCCTCACTGACACACCAAACACACAGAGAGAGGCATAATTACAAGGGCAAGAAAAGAATAGTGCATGTGAAAATCAAACTGCATACTACCCTTCTTTAGTAAAGAAAGCAGTATGAAATATGTACTCTGTGTGCTGTATGATCTGTCTGTACATGATGTACATACAGTGCTGCGTGAATCTTATGAAACCTTAAGAAACGTGCAAAATGATCAGAGCAATTGCAAACACACTAGCTGCATCCCAAATATATATACACTGTGCACTAATACACTATATGTACTAAACTATGTGAATAAAGTATATAAGGTTATTTTGTCATTTATCACGGGAGTCTGATAGCCCCTCCCCACCTCCTACTCAAAAATACAGTAAAAACAGTAACATTGTGAAATAATATTGTCATTTAACATAACTGTTTTAATATAGTTTAAAATGTAATTTATTCCTGTGATGAATTTTCAACATCACACGATGATCAGATTTTTGGATCAACTAATACTTTAACCATTGCATTCTGCACATGATGTCTAAGTATGCAGTATGCTAGTGCTCCACTGTAAACAGCTAAAGCCACATAGAGCTCACACTCAGCTCATTTCTACTGTACCTACAGTACAGACAGACATTCCATCACAACGCTCATTAAAGACACAGCAGGTCTGCTTGTGCTGTCCAGCAGCTTAAATTTAGTGAGGCAGGAAGTGAATATTGATGGACAGGAAGACAGAAGTTTGGCTCTGAGCATGTAGAAATCTTGGGTGGCCGTCACAAATGCACACATTCATACCCACACACACTGTACCACCCTGATTCTCTGCCATACAACTGCGCTCTGTCAATCTCTCCTGTCTAATTACAAGCCCCCGGAGACTGAATGTTATGGAAACGCCAGGCATAGAAACCAAAAGGACCACCGTTCAGTTCTGAATCTGGACGCTGATGAGATATTCCACACTGAAACACATTCACAAAAATACAAACAGCCACACTCATACAGTAAATGTCAGAAAAGAAGTTTGTACACTTTTAAGTGATTTAACAACAGATCTAGTGTTGAAAATGAAGTCAGTATTGTGTGTTTGTTTGTGGTTATAGGATCATTTTAATGTACCTGCAAACAAGCCTGCGGTGGCCCTTTACGGGTCCACTGAAGGCTAGCCCAAGGGCCCCCAGCGGGCTCCTAGCGCAGGGCCCCTGAGAATTTGCTCAGTGGCAAAACGTTGGCCCTTTACTGCTGGCCCTGCACGGGCAGCCCTCACTTACAAAATAATTTGAAGTAATAAAATAGCTAAAAATAAATAAACTAAAACTAACAAATAAAAAAATAATTAATACCATATAGATATTAAAAAGAAAATTAAGTCATAAACATTACATTTGCACAACAAAAAATACTAAAACTTTAACTACAATTAAAGTGAAAACAGAAAATACAAAATATTAACACAAACTGTTTTGGCATATTATCAATGACACTAAATTATCACCGGGTTAAGGAATGACAAGTACAGAAAGAAACACAAAAATAAACAAAAAAACTCAATATTTAAGAGAACTGATTAAAGATACTAGCAAATGCAAAGTATATAATATTATAATTCAATAATAACAACAACTATATATAATTATATGTTATATATATATATATATACCACACTATATTGCCAAAAGTATTGGGTCACCCCCTTCCGATGAACTGATCTGACTACTTTAGTAATTTCCATGAGTGCAAACCTTAATATTTATGCATATAATGATATTTTAGGGAATTGTGTGCTTCTGATTTTATAGTAACAGTTTGGACAGGACCCTTTTCTATTCTAAACAATGCCTCTGTGTAAAAGGCAAGGTTTAAAAAGAAATGATTGATTCAGTCGGTGTGTAAGAACTTGACCAGTCCGCAGAGAGCAAAGTCACAATGCCAGCTGGACACCTCTGGCGTGACTTTAAATGCAGACCCTGAGCCAAAAACTCATCACCAAACACCAATGACTTGTACATATGGGTAGAGTCATTTTAGACATTTTCAAAAGTGTTGCAACAGAGATGGAAATATAATTAGTAAACACATGAATTATGTTTCCATCTTTGTTGCCACAGCTTTGGAAGTGCCTTTTCCTGTTTTAAAGAAGGGGGTGTCCCAATACTTGTGTCCATATAGTGTATACAAGTCATTGGTGTTTGGAAATTACTAAAGTAGTCAGATCTGTTCATCGGAAGGGGGTGACTCAATTCTTTTGGCAATATAGTTTATATATGCATGTACAAATTTTACATTTTTGCGAATTTTACATTATGTGATATAAATATATATATTTTTATTTTTAATGAATTCAGTTCAAATGAATGCATTATATTACAGATGCATTTAACTGCATTGCTAAACACTAATTTTATTTTTTGCAGTGGGTCCAAAAGTACCGTAGCAACACAGCACGGTTGAGAGTTCTTTTTTTAGTGAAACGGATAATCCTTCATATTCAATAAAGGAATTAGAGACATCTGTAGACGAATGCTAGCACATTCTTCCATGATCTGAAAAAAAGAATATAGGATAAAGAAAAAAATAACTGATGGTGGCGGCAGGATACAGCACACACAATTGAATCGACTTTATTCTATGAAGGTAATGAACTGAGATCCACACAAACACACGGAGGCACGACAGAAAACAGACACAGGTCCCGTCTCCCCAGTTATAAGGACGATCGTTACTGCTCTCAGCCAATCAGATTCATTACACAGCAAATAATCCAATCAGAGTGGAGCAGCACGGCAGGCTAATCGAATGAGAGAAGAGCAATCGGCAAACACACAGGAAGCTCTCCATCACACACATCCATGAGCAGAGGAAATCTGTCAGTGAGAACCTGATCAGTGTGATCTGAGCCATTTTATCATTATATATGATGTATATGTAGACATATAGACATAGATCAACCCTGTAACATTTTCCATGGTTGCTGCATATAAAGCATGTTTTGAAAGATTTTCACCATTTTCTCTGATAAGTTATGTCAATCAGATGAATGAACCCTTTAGAATATGCATTAAAATAAAACTATAAAGTCTGGTGTATGTACGTTAAGTGCTGCTGAAGTTTAAAAAAAAATGAAAAGATAAAAAAACATGAGAAGATATGTATTGCAATTTAAAAAATGTGATAAACAAATAAATGTGTATTTTTGATGCCTTCCTTCCATTAGTCTGGAAGGAATGTTATAAAAGCAAAATAGCCCAAAACTGAACAATGCATGAAAAAACACATTTTATCTGCTGAGAAGAAAGATGCATGCTGCTCTCTAGTGTAGAAAAATGATAACTGCAGCTTTTCAATCACTAACCATATTTCAATTTGATTAATACATAATGTTTAACTGCGCCCATTTCATCTCTCCCTCCAAAGCCACGTGGGTGTGGAAAAATATAATAACCAATCATATCATATGATTTCCCATTAAATGTGTTTTATGCTTTACAAGTTAAATATGCAAAGGATGTTTTATGTTGCCTAGATTTTTTGTTGCCTTTTTGATCACTTTGAACACTTCATCATAACTTTTTAAAGACCCACTAGTTTTAGACTAAGCAGGTTTGTGGATCTGGTTAACCTGTTATTACTTGCATAACTGATAGGATAAACATCATGACTTTTGCTTAAAATCAGTAACTGTGGGACATAAACAGACAAAAACACTGACACAAATAAGGAGAAAATACACAACAGAAATTCTTCAGAAGATACAGGCCACTTTATTCTATTTTGCTACATAAGGAATACTAGGTGAGAAACTAATTAAATCATAAATGAATAAATTCAGCAGAGTTTAAAAGAATATTCTGGGTTTAAAACTTGCTGAACAGCATCTGTGTCAGGCTTGTTGTAAAAAACACCAATAAAAATGTATAAATAATCTAATTTCATGAAAATAAACACCACATTTACAGTAATGCACTTATATTGGAAATCCAAAGAACACCAAATAATAATTCAAATACACACAGTTTTGAAAATATAACACCAATGCATAAACCTGCTAACAATTAAAACTGCATTTAAAACTTGGCATGACCATGCAACTAACTAGATACATTTCTATTATTTTAACAAACATAATAGTTAAGAACTACAATAATTAAGTGCTTTCACAAAAACATGAGCTGCACATTTCCTCACAGAACACCATAGAAGTGCATTACCATAAATGCTGCAAAAATTTATTGGACAGATGATCTCAATTGTTTTTTTTTCAATGTTAGAGCCCAAAATCTTCCTTTAAATAGGAATCAAAAAACCAAAAGCTGAAACATCACAGAAAGGAAATAAGATCCAAGCCACACATGTAATACAATACTGTAGTGCAACTAATAAACTTCACTGATAAAAATCACTAAATCCACAAGAACAGTTTGAGAGTTTGAATCTTCACACTTTAAATCTGCACAAACGCACTTTACAGAGCTCATGTTGCTGTTTCATGGAAACGTCCCACACAGACCCGCTCTCTCTCTCACACACACACACTCAGACACACACACACACGCGTTTACACCAGGCTGAGGACGTTAAGGGTTCGAGCAGACACTCCATGGTGCCAGTCTCTGAGTTTATGATATTTAGGTCCAATCTTAGGATTAATCTTCACTACCCTGTTCACAGAGAATGAACAAGAGAGAGAGAAAGAGAAACAAAGACAGTATGAAGAACTGTAGAAGTACTGTAGATACTAGAGATACTGCAAACCATGCAGAAAGAAATCCCACTGCACACGAGTTAAACTCACTTCTGTAACTCTGCCCCAAACTGAGCTTTAACGTATTACTCAAATACACATAAAGGACACACAGCACACACTGTATTATCATAATAATAATATTGCTTTTCTTGAAAGAGAAGCCAAGAAAACTCACAAACTATGAATTCCCTCACGAAAAACAAGCTATTGCACGACAACTTCAACGGCAAACCAACAACATTGCAAGATTACTAGAATAACTATCAGTTTGGCAAAATGTGAATAATATATGATTACCTATATAGTACCTATATGAATAAAATTTAGGTTTTTTTCCCCTTCCTCAAGCTCCATATTTGAACTTCAACTTACTCTATAAGCAATAAACACCTGCTATATAATACTCAAAAACCAAAAAAACTTACTAATCCTGTACTTGAAGCCTTTGTAAAATGCTTTATAAAGTTATTCATAATGTGTATTGTAATGCATTATATTTTCATAAATAAGCTGGATGTATATGTGTCATGTGTTTTAATGCATTACACTTTCTAAAGGTGTAATAATGAATAGATAAGTATTATTTTATATTATAACTGCTTACAATTATTAACGAGATCATACAATGGATTATAAGGTGCCTTACAAGGCATGCATTAAACTACTTTTTAATGCATTATATATAAAGGATTTAAGTAAAGTGTTACCAAAAACTTGTATTTATTTTTTAAATCAACGTAATACTTGATTTCAACAAACTGCTCCTTTTGAAAATCAATATAAAAATACCATTTCAAAATAAAAATTTTGTAATCATTTACTCACCCTCAAGTTCTTCCAAACAAAAGAACATATACATTGACTTCCATGCTATGAAAAAGATATAATATATATTATGGAAGTCAGTGGGTACCGTAAACTATTTGGTTACCAACATTCTTAAATATATCTTCTTTTGTGTAGAAAAAAGAAACTCGTACAGGTTTGGAACAATGTTAGGGTGAGTAAATAAAGACAGAATTTTTATTTTCAGGTGTACTATCCCTTTAAGCACTTCCTTTTAATGACCTTTTTTGACTATTTTGTGCCCTAGTGCTGAAAAGTGTCAGTGATCTGCACATGCTGGTTAACTAGAGCCAGAGCTTTAACAGGCCACGGGATGCCAGAATCACACAGGTAAGTAACAGCACACAAACACCCTTCAGAGAAAAATCATCACAAAAACAGCACACACTCCAAAACAGCTGGTGAGCAGAGCAACTTACTTTGTGGTCTTCTTTGCTGACTCAGCCTCCTGTGAGCGATCTGAAACACATTCAGAAAAGATTTAATACAAAACACTTTCATGTCATGGAGGTGAAAAAAAACCTCTACATTCTCCCAACTGTTTCTCAACTTCAGTTTAAAATAATTATCAATTATTTAAATAGATATCAATTTCAGATAAAATATCAATTTTAATCTGAATCTCAAATTTAGTATTGAAGGTTTTGAATGGGTCTTATTCATGAAACAAGAAAGAAGGAATGTCTGTGCAAATGGTTTGTAAAACAGTTGCCTTGAATTAAACGCAACAATTTGCATTGTAATAAAATATAAAACAGGAACATAATAACATTTAAAAAGCAATAATTAACTAATAAAATAAAATAATATACTCTCACCAAATTCAGATTCAGTGCCGGTGATTTGAGCCAGGATACGGAACGAGCGAGACTGTGAAGTTCCTGTCCGTGGGCGCCAGTCCTCTGTGTCCTCCATGATGCGTTTCCTGCTGGCATCACCGTGAGTCGGGACATGGTAAAACTCAATGTCTGTTTCTGTGATAGGTTTACGAGGAACTCTACACACACAAAGAAACATATATACTGTCAGACTCTTTTTCTATCTAATCATACTGCATATAAAATGCACAATTCAACAAAATGATCAAACTGCATAGCCTATCAAATGCACAAAGCAGCTAAGCATTTGAGAAACAAGGGCACTGCTGGTTATTCCTTCTTTACCTGTACACTGCAGGTTTTCTGATGGAGCCGTAAAAAAGGAATAAGATAAAACATTTTATTCATTCATTCTCTTTTAGAAGGGTTTTACTGACGGAACACACATTACAGATGTACTCACTTAAACACAGCTGGAGGACCACTATGAAGAATAAAATATAAAAACAATTGTCATTACATAATGGAAAGGCTTTTGGAAGCATTAAATTAAATATTCCTTTACAAAAATTCACAGTGGTAAACCATGGTTTAGGCCAAAATACTATAGTTAGGTACAGCCTTATTGTTAATAATGCAAAACACACTAAAGAAGAAGCCCTCACAATCTTTCTGTCATTTTTAGATTATAGCAGTGACTTCAAGTGTGAAGCTAGGCTATTTACTATGGTATTGTGACAGTTGATTACCATGGTAAAACTTTACAAGGTAACTCAAATTCTAAAAGCACCAGAAGCTTCTTTTAAGGTTCTGGAGGGGAAAAAAGTAAAGAAATGAATTCCAAGAAGTTTTTAAGTTCACTGATTGTAGGCTATCGCTAATAAAAATCGACGGGAAACACCTCAAAAGTAGTCTTTGTGCGATGCCTGAGTCAGCATTTCGATTAAATAGTTAATATTAATCAGTTTAAAAATGAAACAAATGAAAGTCGTAGAGACGCATGAGACCAGAAGATGGCGCTGCTGCACGTGGAATAAAATGCAAGCAACAGGTTTGAGAAGAAGCTGATCTGGACGTCCGAAATCATCGACCCAGTCTCTCTCGAAAACATTTTCTCGTCTGGGACGTACTGCTCGTACCAAAGCCCGTCTGTACTGACACACGTACAACAGGAGCCGTGTGACGAAAGAGAGCTTGGCAAGGCTCGTCTGTTTCTGACAAACTGCACTTAAACACCGCTGGCCACCTGACCACTGCGATACAACACGTCACAGAGGGGACATAACGTGCACGTCGTCAAACTCACGTCCACACACTCATGCAGTACAAACAGAAGAAACAACGAACCACAAACCCAGCTTTGCTTTGCTTTACTTGAGTGTGCTCTGCTTTAAAAGTCATTACTGTTACATCCCTGCTGAAAAAACAACAATAGACCATGGCAGAAAATTCTAATGGTTTCTACTACAAATACCATTACAAACCATCAGCTTTTAACCATTAAAACCATTAAATAATGGTTTCCTGTAGTGTGTTTTGGGAGATATACAGTACGGGCCAGCAATAGAAGGTCACCAATGAGCAGTAGACACCCACAGGCAGGGGCGTAGCACCAAATTCTGGGCCCTATGCACAAGCAGTGGCCATGGGCCCCCGTAAGCTCGAGGCTCACAACTACCTACGACACCATTTAATACATCAATCAACTGATGCATTTACCCAAAATATTAGCATTTACACTAGTTAACAACATTTATTGTGATATTAAGATTATATTTAAAGGAAAATAAAATTTCACTCCTCAGGGGCCCTGGTAATTTAGTCCCACTTTTCACCCAACTACGACGCCCCTGCCCACAGGGTCCATTACAACTATCAACACAAGTCCCATTGTAACCAGCAAAAACAAAAGTGATCTTTTTTCGTTTTTTGTTTTTTTCCAGCAGGGATCAGCTTTATTTATTTTAAATATAGTCGTACAAAATATGTTTTAAGGACTTTGGAAAACCATGTAAATCCTAGCAGTCTGCAGGAACATGGTGATCCTTCAGTACATCTTACAAGTAGACTTAAGTTTAATACTTAGTGGTTCTTCACAGTGTTTGTTATATTCATAAAAAAACAAAGCACTCTCAAAGTTGAGATGAAGGAAAATGATTGGGAAAGTAATTTTTAACTACAAATCATAGCAATATTTACAAGACACACACACACAATGAAAGGAGCATCAGTATGGTACTGACTTTGTGGCTGGAGTCCCCTGCTGAAAAGAGGAGAAAATAACCATTAAACTCATACAATCATATCATCACTGGCTGAATATGCAAGCCCTCTGAGACAGACCAACAGCTGAAAACACATACATTCCACTGGATGAAGCATTGTTGTTAATGTATTCTGACCAGAAGCAACTATTTAAAGTTAAAATGCCTTTATGGATTGGTTTCTTAGAAACACACAGATGTATAATGTCACAAGATGTTACATGATGGTGTGGATTACTTGTGAATTATTGTGATGTTTTTATCAGCTGTTTGGACTCTCATTCTGATGGCACCCATTCACTGCAGAGGATGCTTTGGTGAGCAAGTCACCAACAAGTTAAGCAAGTTAATGTAATGCTAAACAACGTTGAACTATTCCTTTAAAAACACCATATCGGTCAACAAAGAGAAAAACTAACTTAATCCAGAGGAATTATTTCCATTCAAACAAAATACAGTATCCAGAACCAAGCGCATACAGGGCTGCAATAAGAAAGAATATGTTTTCTCAACAACTGCCTATAAAAATCATAGAAACAGGGCTGGCACTGATTTGACTCTATAATGTACAGCTGTATGAGGATAATGAGGAGGATTTATCAGAGTTTATGGGAGAGGGAGGATAAAAACCATTAGATGTGTGCATAGTATGAACCATTTGGTTCTCATCAGTTTTCTCTCCCACATCTGTAATATTTTCTTCTTGTTTATACATAGCATATTTTAACAAATATCATGTTTAGAAATTCTAGCATACTCTGCCGTATAGCTACTGCATATTTTGGCACTTGTAGCAGGTTATATCCTATGCATACTATGTACACATACTGCAAAAATAGCAGTATGACTAGTACAAGTAGTGCTATTCCAAACAGTTAATGAGAAGCAGAATGGGTTTATTGGGTGATTAAACTGTAATCTGTGCTGGTGTCAGGCTGATATTATGCTATGAATGTTATTAGCACACAGAAACAAACAAAATGCATCACAACAAATAAGCTGATCCGATGAGACGCGTGTGTATGTGAGTGGCAGAATATGCATATGCATCAGCACGTGTAATTAGAGACATACTTCTTCTGCGTAATAATGTCAATCAGCACTTTAAAATATGAAACCCACACAAAATACATCTGAGCTTCCCCTGGGACATTATCCAAGGGAGAGCCCTCATACATACACACACCAAAACACACAACAGATAGCATTACACGGAGCTAAATATACACGCAAACATCAGAGTCATTGACACCCGCCTGTAAATGAACAGAATCTCGCATACGTCACTGCGCGAAAAGAGATACTGAGAGATGCTGCCAGTATGAAAGAAAATTCTGGAATATTAGTGGCCTGAAGATCCCCTCCAAAAATTATTGAAAGTGTATATATAGTATAAAAACAATGCATTAAATGAAAGTACAAGGGTAAAAATGAAGAGTTCAGACGCAAAAGCCTCTGACATTTTTCTTTAAAATTTGCATTTCTTTCCGCCTACTTTGTGTAGGTTTCTATGTAAGTACTGGTACTTCAAAATGGCTTGAAGCTGGTATTTAGCACATTTGAAGTGAAAGTACTTGATGAACACATACTATGTGTGAAGGGTATTCATTTTTGACCAAAATGGCTTTTAGAGCCTCTTCAGTTTGCATCTGAACTCTTTAAATGTAAATTTGACAGATGTACTTCCTACTTTGGTTGGGTTTAAGTGTTGGCAGGACTTCTGATAACTCGATATGATGTTGTGCCAAGTATTCAAACTCACCTGTTGTGTACTTATGTACTGGATTAAACCATGTTACAAAAAAGGGGAGGGACATCATGGAAACAAGCTAAATACAGATTTTAATATTCAAATGTTATGATTTGGTCTCAGTGACAGAGTTCAAAGGTGTGTTTTGGAAGTAAAAATGTTATCTAAAATTTATGATTTTTTTGTGAAAACCTCTGAACATTTTAAGATAGACTGACCGTGAGCTCTGAGGTTGTTAAAAATAGCATGTGCATTCAAAATCATAAACTGTAAGCCATAATTTAGTTCACATTTGTGAAATAATTTTGTTGGGTAATTTTGTAATTATATTAGGATTATTTTGTCATATGTTGTGGTTTGAACCGTGATATGATGTTTGAAAATATGTCATATTGTCATTACATCTAAACAGGCTAAATGAAATGCAAAAAATGGTACATTGTATTATTTTCTAATAACGACTTAAAGACGGATTTGGTATAAGCTTTAAGTTTGTTTTAACTTGTTTTGAATGGCGACATATTAGAATATAGTTGTGTTGTGTCATTCGCATTCCTTTTAGCTTATTTTTTATATTTATAGTTTTTATACAATTTTTAGAAAAAGTTTTAGTTATGTTAGTACATCAAGTTAAAGTAAATGTGGGTGGGTGGGGCATTGAAGTGTCAATCAAACTCTTACCCATTTAGCTGAGAGCTTTCACCCTGGCTTTCCAGCAGGCCCCGCCTCTGGCCCATAGCAACCTCACAGGCATTCTCATTGGAGTAGAGATTGATGGGCGTGTTATACACTGAAGGGCGGGGCACCGCCGGTAGATGATTGGGTGAACCATCAGTAGGAGTGGGCGGAGCCTGTGGATTAGGGTTTAGAGCTGAGGAGGCGGGTGCAAAAGCAGACGTGGCGGACGGAATGGAGGCTATGTGTGGTGACCCCGCCCCTCCAAATGGACGAGCGCTCCTATTGGAGGATGAAGTGATGTGGGTGGAGTTTGTGATGTCAGAGGAAGATGGAATGGAGGTTGTCATGGGAACAGGTTTAATGATTTCCACAGAATCATCCTAAACACGAAGGAAAGCACATGCAGGACTCAAACAAAACGACAACAGCAACTCAACAAAATCAACAGACAACGACAAATGGGTTATACAACAGAAGCTACACCACTGGTAACATAAATAATGTGTGTCAGTATGTTCAGAATGGAATACTAGCTGACAGCTTACTAAATAAAGCATATATTATTTTAGAAAAAAGTATGCAAAACAGAACGGATTATGACATGATAAATATTGTCATATGACTTTATGATGCATTTTAAAAGCCCTAATCTCATTGACAGCACCTTGCACTGAAAAAGCATAAGAAATGTATTCACTTTCAGGTTTTTAACATGAAGCAACAGATAATTTCACCATTTTATCTCAAATTAAATCCAACAGTAAAGTGCTTTAAATACCAATGAAAAGGGTTCAGTCCTAGGGAATGCATGAATATAAATATATAGCTTAAACGCAATGCAGTTCACTTTGGATAAAATGATCTGCCAAATGTAAAAATGTAAATGCAATGCAAATGTAAATAATCATATCTATCAGAGATTATAACTGGACAGCAACTTTCTACATTAAACATGCCTGATGAGTAACGTGCATCATGTGACACCGATGTAGTGCACTGTTAACTGATCACAGCAAGCACACTTCTGTTTGCTACAAACATGCCAATCTGAAACTCATGAATACATATAGAGCTGTGTGTCTGTCTCAGAGGGGAATAATGACATATACTGTATGCTATTCTCAAGCTGTGCGCTCTGGCTGGCTGCATGTGTGTATAAATCTCATACCTTTGGTGCCACATCTGGTTTTGGAAGACTGGAAGCTCTGTTGGAACACAAACAATGGACAAAACATTAATGAATGTGCTGTAACCACATCTAGAGCTGGCAGTGACAATACATAGGGAACATCTAACTGTGGTTTGCTGTAAAATCATAGGCCCGTATTCATAATCACACGGAACCACCGCATTGAGCAGTTCTGAATTTGTTTCGCCTGCAGGGGAGAACAGAATTAGGTTTGTTTCCTAAAGAAACCAGCCCAGGTTTGGTTTTAAACTGGTACACTGGTGGTCAAAATGATTTTATTGAGAACAAGTTTTTTACACTCACCAAGCCTGCATGCAGTAAAAACAATAATAATATGAAATATTATTAAAATGTTAAATAAGAGTTTTCTATTTGAATATATTTTAAATGCAATTTATTACTGTGATAAAAAGATGAGGTTTCAGCATTATTTCTTCAGTGTTCAGTGTCACATGATCCTTCAGAAATCATTTGAATATCATTTGCTGCTGGATTATAAACAATGTTTTTTATTATTATTATTATTATCATCATCAGTTTTGAAAACTTTTTTGTGGTGTGTGGTTTTTCAGGATTCTTTAATGAATAGAATATTCAAAATAACAGCATTAATTTGAAACAGAAGTATTTAGTAACATGTTAATGCCTTTACTGTGGCTTTTGAATGGTAGTGTTTCTGTCACGCCCTTGTCTTTGTTTCATGTCACGAGTTCCTTGTCTTTGGTTTGGTTATGATTTCCTTCATGTCTATATATGGTCTTGTTCCTGTTCTTGTTTATTTAATGAGTTTATCCATCCCACCTGTGTTCCTCACCTGTCCGTAGTTTCCCTTGTGTATTTAAGCCCTGTGTGTTCTGTCCAGTATTGTCGATTGTCAAGGTTAATGGATGTCTGTAGTTCTCGGTGTTTACCTCTGTTCAATTAAAGTGTGAGTTAAAACGTCTACGCGTCCTGCCTCTACAGAATCCCTGACAGTATCACTATTTAAAAAATAAAAATGAAACACCACAACGTTATTAATAATAAATCTTTCTTGAGCAGCCAATCAGCATATTAGAATGGTTTCTGAAGGATGTGAGACTGAAGACTGGAATAATGATGCTGAAAACTCAGCTTTGCATCACAAAAAAGAAATTACAATTTAAAATATATTTAGAAAAGAGTTATTTTAATTTCCAATAATATTTCACAATATTAGGCTACTATTTGTGATCAAATAAATGCAGCCTTGGTGTGCAGAAGAGACTTTTTTTAAAAAACCATGTAAAAACTCCTAATAATTCCAAACTTCTGACCGATAGTGTATGACTATGCTTTTACAGTAAGCGATACTGTTGCTGTGCATGTGTGTGTGAGGCTGGCAGAGGGATTGAGTATTAGTTACCGTCTCTGAGAATCTGAACTCAAGGCCTTCTCGTACAATCTCAAACATCTCTTAGCTTTTTTTATTTATTTATGAATCATTTTGACCTTTAAAGACGTTCCCAAAGGGAGGTTTTAATCTGATTTGGCTTCTGGGTACAATTTTCTACCTAAAATGCAGCCACATGCATCTTGAAGAGTGTAGATGAGAGTGTTACATAACAGGAGATGTGAGCATTTGCTCCTATTTGTGCCTCATCTTTGTTTCTATGTAAACACACAGACACACACACGTGAATATTGTGAGTTCCTGAGAAGGCTGTATATCCCTCCGCAGAGTTCTTTAGAGTGAGATCCAGCGGGCCAGGCTGGGTTTAGCACTGTTGATCTGGTCAGATGAACATGAGCTAATGCTCTGTTCTCAGTATCACTCAATATAGATCCACAGGACTCAGAAGACCAACAGAACCACGCCAGAGAGAGAGAGAAACCAGTCTGATTTAAATCATTTCACTTTATAAACCGAATCAGTTTTATTAAATTCATTGATTTCATATTCAATCAAATCCGACAGTAAAAGTCAGAACAATCATCTATCAAATAAGCAAGTCAAATGAAATCCAGATATTAAAATAGCTGTTGTTAACCAAGATACAAACTGGCTTCGATGTACACTACTGTTCAAGCGTTTGGGATCAGTAAGATTTGTTTTTAAAGAAATTAACTCTGCTATTCAGCATCAATGCGTTAAATTAATCAAAAACGACAGTCAAGACATTTATAATGTTACAAAAGAAATTCCTGTTTCAAGTAAAGTCTGTTCTTTTGAACTTTCTATTCATCAAAGATTCCCAGTGCAAGTTTTTAAAGAGAAGTAAATCAGCATATTAGAATGATTTCTGAAGGATCATGTGACACTGAAGACTGCAGTAATGATGCTGAAAATTCAGCTTTGATCACACAAATAAATTACATTTTAAAATATATTCAGTATTTCACAATATTATTGTTATTACTGTTTTTGATCAAAGAAATGCAGCCTTTTGAGCAGAAGAGACTTTTTAAAAAAGTATAAAATCGTAATACTCCAAACTTTTGAGCAGAAACTGGCAGAATTTATTTTAATTAATATTTTATCACAACTGTGCTCACAGTGACCAGAGCTCAAATCAAGCCTCGAGGTCCTTCTAATCCAATGCTTTCTCGTCAGCTCTCTGCGCTGTCCTCTCACAATAAATGCATAAAAAGGCCATAACTATAACAGAAAAAATTAATACACATCATATTTAAGGATAATAATAAATAATAATAATTTGTGGTTAATTATTTATACTTAGAAATGCTGAGAAATTATGTCAAAAGACAATAAAAATTAACAGCATCAGCCTTGATCCGATTCTCAAAACATTCTGTCAATCTACAGTATTAAAATGACAAAGAAAGAAAGAGAAAACACACACAAACACACGATGACAAAAAATACCAGCACATGCAATAACCCTGCAATGAGAAGTCTTACATTTTATGTGGAACTGTTTATTAAGTTAATAGTATTTAACTGATAAACAAAGAAGGTCATTCTTACATTCTTACAACTCCTTAGACCATTTTACTACACTCAAATGAACAGCTCCTTCTGTGTGTGTGTGTGTGTGTTTGTGTTTAGCCAGAAACATACACAATCCCAGCAAACAGGGAATGTTCTCAGAACTTTGGCTTTGGTTATTTGTCCAAGTTTCTGTGATATTCTGGTCTGTAGATCCAGGCACAAGTTCCTCCATTAGAGCAAGTCTGTGGGATTTTTTACTACAACCATTATCCACCATGTGAATATTAGAAGTCTGATCACTTACATTTCTGCAAGTTTACATCTGTAGCACAAACAGTGTAGATCTGCTCTACAGTGATGTCATCATACTGTCTCAGAGCATCTGTTTGACGTCTGGTTTATATCTCACACCCTGAGACTGCAGTCTGATGAACAACTCGCTGAAATCCCTTCATTAATAACCGCAACTCTTTCAAACTCCACTTTCCTGTTCTGCTACAGTGTGTGAATGAACATTTGTGTCTGGGTGAGAAAAACGCCAAAAACAAGCCGCAGGAAAAAACCTCACATCTGTGTTGTCTTAAAGCAGTGAGATAAATGGACAGCAAAACTCCCTTCTTCTCAGACAAGTCATATGTTGACATTGGGCTGCACAATAAATCGTATTTTAAGTTTCTCTCGATTAATTAAGCATTTATTTTACTGCTGGTTATTTGTAATTTGACATTTGCATCATCTTGCATTGGTAACAAGCCTCCACAAGTTTCAATAGTCGCAGTTGCCAGATTCCAAGAGTTTAAATCCACCATTCAGAGAGTTTTTCATAAATCCATACATTTTCTATCCAATGGTTTACTTAATCTTCACAACCTGGCAACCATGTTCTCTTTGTGCTTAAGGGAAAGTGCAAAAGCTGTGATGAAGAAAAAAAAAAATTAACGACAATAATTAAGATTAATAATTACATTTAAGCAAATTAATTAAGATTAAATGGTCAATCATGATTATTAGACTCAAAAAATAGAATCACAAATGAAATGGAAAGGTTCAGTGGAACTATTAATGCTAGTAAAGAACCATTATTTTTTAAGAGTGTATGGGGTTAAAAAATGGCCTTAACATACTCCTAAAGATTAAGCATATTTTTATGCATATATAGTGTTTTGAAAGCCTGTTTGAAATTGCAGAAATGGCTTTAAAGTGGCAGTTCAACCAAATATAAATCCTCTTCCACCATATACACTTTTTTCTATATATTTTGTCATTTGGACCTATGCAAAACAAGCAATTTGAGCATTGCATCTCTTTCTAGACACAGAAGAAAGTAATAAGAAACGAGGGCATGCAAATAATAAAAGAATATTGATTTCTGGGTGAACTATTTCTTTAAGATGCTATTGTTGAAATCAGAAATATCAGTAATTAATCAAGAGAGCAAAAGCACATGAAGGAGGGTCATTATTGTATTCGTTTCAAGTTCAAAACCATGACATATAACAATTTCTGTTGATCTGAATAATCTGAGGGTGGAAATTTCATTACGCTTTGAACTCTCTTCCAAATGTTGATTTTTATCCTGCTGTATCTCGCTAATGGAAAATGGGATTTTATCCAGCTGTGATATCCTGTGAAAGCCAGCACACACATTCAGGGATGTGCTGAAGAGCAGGACAGTGTGTGTTGTTCTGGGCAACAGGCTTCAGCTTACACTTTTAGACAGTTAAAAGCTTTGAATTCACAGAGAGTGAGAGTTTAGAGATAAAGCGCTGGAGCTTCACAGAGTAATTGAATGTTTTGAGAGCGGTCATGAGAAAAAACACACATGGCACACAAATCATGTTCATGTGAGGGCAAACTGACCATCCTACACAGTCCAGAGCAGAGTTTTGCAACAGCTAAATGACCTGATTGATTCACATTCTCTTTCTTGTTCACATTACTTCACATTAGAGGTCTGTGCAAATCTGCTTCATAAAGAAGACCTTTAACCCTGATACTGTCCGATTTGAAAAAATCTGTCTGATTTCTTGTTTAGTGGTCCGTACAAGGGTTGCTGAAAGGTCAGTGTACACATGAATTAGCCAAAATGAGCAGTACACTGCAAAAACACGATTTTTTACTTGGTATTTTTGTCTTGTTTTCCATTGCAAATACCTCAAATGTCTTAAATCGGGATGCAATTACTTTGCTTAACCCTCATGTTGTGTTCAAGCAACGTTGGTCATTTTGGACCAGATTTTTAGCATAGCAAAAGGGTAAAGACTTGATTTCTGAAAATTGTATCAAGATAAAGTGAGTTTATGTTTCAAGAGCAGGGAAAGAAAAATAATCCAGCTCTTCATTTGAATTAATCTTTTTTTCTGACCTAGTTTTCCTTGTTTTAAGCATAACTCACTTAGTATAATAGTAGTAACAGTTTACCCAAAAATGAACACAAAGGAATATATTTTGAAGAAAGTTTGTAACCAGGCTGTCTTTGGGTCACTATTGTATTTTTTCTTCCTACTATGGAAGTCAATGGTGACCCAAAACAGCCTTCAAAATATCTTCCTTTGTGTTCGGCAGAACAAAGAAATTCAGACAGATCTGGAACTACTCGAGGGTGAGTAAATGATGACAGAATTTGCATTTTTGGGTGAACTATTACTTTAAGTCATTTCACTTTGAGTACATTTATCCTGAATTAAAAAACATATAAAACAAGACAAAAATAATGAGGAAGAAAACATACAGCCATGAAGAAAACTGTATCCCACAATGCAATGTACTCAACCTGACCTTTCATTTTCAGTGAGTTTATTTATCTAGTATTCCACTCTGAATGTGGACACAGAAAACGTGTCGCATTACAATTCAAAATACGCAACACAGTACATATTAAAACGCAAGCCGATCTGGCATCTTTTGCTGGCTCTGTCTCTCTCCGTTTCTTAGTGTTTAAAGCACACCTTGGGGACACCTGATTTTCTAGTGTTTATCGTCGTCTTGACTACAGAGACCGTCTCTGCACTTGATAAATAAATAGT
>JAUCMR010000107.1:27527638-27542245 GCA_032357425.1 Enteromius argenteus
TTATACATTACCATCACTGTATTTTTCCTACTTATTAATGTTCAGTGCTTTGCTACAATCTGTATTGTTAAAAGCGCGATATAAATAAAAGTGACTTGACTTGACTTGACTTGACTTGACTTGTTTAAAAATTTAGCTAATGAAATATCAGTTAGAATAGATGAATCACAGAGAAACATTTGTGTTCTCTCTGCCTCGGAGTCCAAATGTCCAAACTGTTTTTCTTTCAGAATAATGTTTCAGGCAATTGGGACAAAAGAGTGTTAACAGTCCAAATTCAGATCTACGAGGGTCGAAATTAAGTTCATCTGAGAAACAATACTGATAATAATGCTAAAATAAATGTACAGTACTATTACAACTTTACTGTCAGTGCTGACTGTTATGAAAATAAATACATGTATAAATATTTTTATTATTCTTGTGCTATTTATTTACATTTTCAGAACATTTTTATTCATCTAATAAAGATTAAAGAAATCTACACACTATATAAGTAAAAAAAAAGAACTTTTCAAACTTAAAGCAATTGTTATTGGACTACAAGAAAATACTATTTACCTTTAATTTAATGTGTTACATGCTGGTTCTGTGTTATTATTTCTAATTTCTAATTTCTTTCTAGGATTTATTTTTTCTAGGTTTTTCACTTAGAATATATAAGTTCTTTAAGCAAAAACAACTCACTTCATTTTGATATATTTTTCAGAAAATCCAGATTTTGCAGAAGATCCTGTATCTAGTTTGGTATCACTGGTCATATTTAATTTGCATCAGATGACTCTGGGAAAATTATATTAAAAAATGTAAAAAGAAAATGCAATGAGTTACAGACATGAAAGCAGAAAGTAAAAAAGTAAAGCCAGTCACAATAAATAATAAGCATAAATAAGCTCTTTTCGTCTCTCTGAGGATGTGAATTCATGTCAGGAGTTGTTATGATCCTCAGGTTACTCAAAATTGGTTCGCGTTGAACTTAAGCTGGTTTAATTAAATCAAGCTAAACATTTCCTCCAGTCGGTCAGAAAAACACCTCCCACAAACCCATCTAATCAGGTAACCTGCATTCAACCCTGCTGTCAAAGGCTGAATCTGATGCTATGTTTGACGTCTTCAGTGCTTAGGAAGTTGTGTGGTCAGTTTAATCTGCGCTCTGATGAGGATCTGGCACCCGTCTGTGTGTTTAAGCGCTCAGAACCAGCGAGGATCATTTGTGTGTTTGGATGTGGCCTAACAAACGTCAAACCTGAACCGTAACACAAAAACAGACAGATGCATAAACAACACATGCGTACAATCAAGAACACACACGCAAAAAGGGAATAAAGAATTACAGGTTTTCGTAAAGCTGACATGATTTGTTGTTTAGCTTAGTTTACGTGATTCAAGCTGCTGAGAGAGGCTGTTCAAGGGCAAAAAAACAATGCTGAGATTTCACAATTCTTTTTCCCTAAAGTACTTTTTTTGTTATTTCAGTGGATATAAACTCATTTTAGTTCATTAATGTGGAAACAGAAGCCTGCCGTGTCTCAGAACGGCCAATATAAACATCCTCCAAACACACACACACACGTCAACGAGGCAATCTTCAGCCATCTTGATTACAAGCAAGTACAGCTCTTGTCTATCTCACAAGAAACTGTAAAATACATCAAAACAGGCAAAACTGACAATAGCATCAGAAATTACACTTGCATAGTTTGCAATAAATTAAACAGCAATAATTTTTCCCATTTATATTTATTACTAGATGCCTGGCTTTCCTCCTACAGTATATTGTCTCTAATGTCATTAGAGCATGTATTACACCTGTGCTCATATGCATATTATGTTATGCGTGAATATATCTACATATCTTATCTACAAATCAAACCATTTAGTGAAGTTTGAGCTTATCACAAGAAAAAAAATACTTCAATGGGACAAGAAAACTTGTTTCCACTTTAAATGAAGCTTCCAATCATCTTAAAAAATAAAGATATTTAACTCAAAGGGTTAAAGAAAATGTGTAAATTGTCAAAGTATGAATGTTTTGGTTTAAGAAATCAGCATTACAGATAACAGACGTCATTAAAAATAAATAAATAAACAGACTTCATTTTTTATTTACTAAATAGATAGACTTCATTTATTTTTGAATAAATAAACATGTACATAATTAATTAAATAAACGTAAATGGATTTCATAGACCACAAACAAATAAATGGGCTTCATGGAAAATAGTAAAAGTAATAGAAAATAAAACAATCAATCAATAACTTCAAACCTTAATTGATTTATTTGTTAAATAAATAAGTACATAAGTAAATAAATGTAAATGGACATCAAGGAAAAACAACAAACAAATACATAAATTTACTTAATGGAAAGAAATCACTTAGCTTTATAAATGGACAGTACAGAGCAGTGACACTGGCTCTCTAACAGCAAACAAAAAAAAAATCAATAAAATAATTCACTGCATGTGCTTTTAATTAACATGGAGTCTCTCGTTCTCTCTGTGTAATCTACTGTCATCTATGAGAATCAACAGAAAGCCTGTAAAACTCCACATCTCTCCAGCGTAACTGCAGCTGAAGCCGAGCCTGGCATCTCCACTGCAGCTTTCCAATAAAACCCCGGCGTCCTCCATTAGTGCTTTAGACCCAAAACACTCAAACATACAAACGGCCCCTCTCTCAGCGTTTCTCGACAGTTTCCGATTCACACAAAAGCATTTAATGAATAAAATTACCCATTACCTGCAGGCTGCTGTAATTACAATAACACAGAAAATATAAGCCATAAACTGATAAAGCAGACTAAAGCATTGTGTCACTGCTTTGCCGTTGACAAAAAAAACATGCCAAACATTTATAATATAATGAAACCTTCACTAATTATATGTTGCTTCTAAAACAAATTATATGGCCGAAATTTCAGTGGAACATGACTGCTGTCGTTGAATGGCAGAAATGTCAGAAACACGACTCCTTGCATTACTCCAAGTACAAACACGTCTATAGATTTCATGCATCAGGGTATTCTGAAATGTTTCAAAATGCAATTCATTCAACAACATTTTCTCTTTTAAGGTCAGCTACTGTCAAAACACTGCAAAAGTTTGAAGATGACAGATTAATTTGAATAAATTAAATTAAATAAACTTTAAATGTTTTAATTAATTTTAATATGTATGTATGTATATATGTACTGCATATATAAACTACATAGACAGCATTTAAAAAAATCAAATTTAAAAAATTGCAAACATTTTTGGTTTTGTTATTTTTTTACTTATTATATTTAGTTTTAGTTTTCATTACTAAAGGGGTCATATGATGTTGCTAAAAAGAACATTATTTTGTGTATTTGGTATAATGCGATGTGTTTATTTGGTTTAAGTTTCAAAAAACACATTATTTTCCACATACTGTACACTATTGTTTCTGATCTAACTCAGCCTCCTGAAACAGGTCGATTTGCACAAAGCTCATTATTCTAAAAAAGTGAGATGTGCTCTGATTGGCCAGATATCCAGTGTGTTGTAATTGGCCGAATACCACACGTGTCTAATGGAAATGTTACTCCCCTTACCATAATGTGATGCCGTGTACCGGCTCTATGACACCAAAACAATAAAACACATTACAAACCAGGCATTTCTTGCATCCAGTGGGGACATAATTACTGATTATCATGACTTAGTACTGTGTCATGTTGCATCGTGCCTCGTAAACATAACACCATGTCTGCATTTGTGATCTGAGAAACGACAAACAAGCACTACCCTTCACTGCTCAAAACTCACATTTGAATAGTAAGTAGCTGTTTTTTTAATAAGAAAACTTAACTTACTTAAAGGTTGTGAGTCAGAAGCGCCAGACTGTCCTTGCAGAGGTAGAATTGCTCCACTTTATAGTCTCTGTGCACAGCCAGCATAGACTGCTGTACAGGTTTTAGGAGTCAGGCCTCCGTAAATGCGCTGAACACACTTTAATATTTTGTTGTGAATACAACTTAAACTTTCACAATGACTCACAGCGTCTCCTGAACATGGCGCCGGCAGCAACACTACAGCAATAATAATAATAGTTCCGCCTTCTTTCTTTGCATAAACATTTGGGCGGTGTTTGAAAATAAACCCATTCTGTGATGTAGAAAAGTGGGGGCGTGTTTGAACAAGTCGTTTTAGGGGGGTGTGGACAAGTCATAACTTTTATAAAGAATATCTCTTTGGTTTTGAAACACTAACAGCTTGTAACACTTCAAAGAGAAAGGGAAATTCGAAATTGCATCATATGACCCCTTTAAGTACTTCAATTTAAAACAAATGAAAATGTTAAAAAAAGCTGACTTTTTCTTCCTAATGGTTTTAATAGGTTTAACCATTAGCCCTAGACAACACATTTCAGAAATCCACAATGCACAAAATGGAGCTGATAACCTTGCTTTAACCCACGTGCATAGAGAAATATTAACCATAAAAAAGGTTTGCATATCACACTTCAGTCATTAACTTTCACACACACACACACACTGCTGGTTTCAGATGGTGCTGATGCTGGTGTAATTCTATTAATACTAATCCCCAGTAAAACAGAGAAGGTGATTAGTTTACCATCACTGCATATCAAAACAACACTCTGCACACAGCGTCAACCTGAATGTGGGTCAGACGAAGTCAACGGAAGAAAGAAAAAAAAAGATCTAAATGTAATAGTTCTGTGTTTGAATTGCATACAAAATAAATAAATAATACATTTCTATTTATTTGGATTACAGTTTTAACATAAACTAATAAACTTTATGTGATGCATATGTTAGTCATTCATTAAAGGGGTCATATGATATGTGTCTGTTTCCAAACATGGCAAGGGGCGACTTGAGGTTTTCAGCCAATCACAACACACTGGACAGCTGGCCAATCAGAGCACACTGCGTTTTTCAGAACGATGAGCTTTTTAAAATCATCATGTTTCAGAAAGGTGGGGTAGAGAGGATCAACAATAATTAACGGTATGTGGAAAATAACGTGTTTTTTTCATCTTAAACAACATAAACATTGCATTGCACCAAATACACAAAATAATGTTCTTTTTAGCATCGACATATGGCCCCTTTAATGAATTAAGTAAGAAAATTATAAGATTTTTACAAAAGTTCATTGGCATCTGCGTTGGTCTATTTAAATAATTATACTTTTAAAATGCATTTATTTAAATCAGATCAATCAGTATATATCTGTTAATTGTGAACAAATTCCACAACGTATGAACATGTTTTTTAATATGCAGTTCAAATAATATTTGAATTCTGATTTCTTAATCAGCCTAAATTAAGTGAATAGTGTTGGACTCTCAGCTGATCACATGTATATGACACCTCTCACAGCATTCCTGAGCTCTATTGAGTATTATTCAGCAGCCTCTTCACTTGCTCAGGAGCAAATTACCCTCCTCCATCCCCAACTCCTCCTTTCGCCACAGTCAGGACTTGGCTTTCTGATATTCCTCATTCAATCAGACTCCTTATATTAAATAATGTATAAATATCATTAAGTACATTAATGATATCTGCTTTGTTCTGTTCAGTTTACCTTAATGCTGCTGTCACAAGACAGAACAAAACCATAATGCCAAACCAAACTGTATGCTAATTGTCTATTATTTTCAACGACAGTGGTCCTGACATATATATTTATAAACGTCTCTCCATAAAAGGTTTCTTTGCATCTCTCTCTCGATAAAAAAACACATTTGAGCATATTTTCTCTTATAATTGTCATGTTTGACACAGCTCATTAATCTGTCCATCAGTGCCAGTCTCTCTTGATGTTTTCATTTCCACCAGACCAATGCGTGAGTGTTTTTCTGTCACCACTGAGCAAACCGAGTCTCTGTCTTACATGCCAGCATGTGCGTGCGTGATTCCCATGGCTCGACAGTGAGACAAAACTTTCCATTAGTGGACCAAACAGAGAAACACATGCAAACAAAACACACTTATTCTGCTCTCAAACACACAGAGAACCAGTCAAAATTCTGGACGATTGTGCTCCACTAGTTCTATGAGCATGTGAGTGCTTACACAAAATGATTGCGTTCATCTCTTGAGTTTGTGCAGTCTGATTGTTTTAGCTTCATTACTTATGAGAGTTCCCTTATTTTTCAAATTAGAATAAATAAACAAAGATAAGCAATGCATTGTACAAACAAACAAACTTGGTAGATTTTAATTTGTCAAGGCTTCTTAAATTTGTGTGAAGGTAAGATTACGTTGCAGTAAAAGTCTACTTTCTTACTACTTTTCCAAATTAAAAAACAAAGAACAACAAAAGAAGGCATAATTAATGTAAAATACTGAGAAGCGTGTGTGTCTGATAAATGAAAATTTATATGTACTTGTGTATTGTTAGAATGCAATAAAAAAAATGACGAAGGCATTTTTATTATAAAAAAAAACAGAAGGCATTATTTTGTATATATTTCAAATAGTATAATGGAATGTTCTTTTGTTGTCACATGATCACATGACAAATAAATAAATAAAAGCACAAATAAAACAAATTATTACACTGAAAATGAATAAAACATAATAGATGCATAATAAAAAATAAAAGAACAAATTAATAAAAAACAATAAATAACTAAATAAATAAATGTGTGTTGATCATGTAAATTTAATATTTAATACTACTTCCCTGTTAGTCCATCTGAAGGTCAAGGCAAGCACACTGCATTGTGGGATACAGTACTCCATGCATTGCTATTTACTGCACTTTAAGCAAAGTTTGTTTGTGTATTCAGAATTTCTGTGGCAATTTTTATGATGCACACAGTATACATCCTACAGAAACAGACTGCATGTTTGTACTATTCAGAATACATACTTGAATACTGGACAGTACTTCCTATATCATTGTGTATTAAATGTATTTGACAGTTTTTAGCATAATCAATAACTTTTTGCCCATTACTAAAGCGGTTCATGCATGTTCTTACTTCTGTAAGGAGAGGCTGAGTTTGTCTGTGCTGGATTTGATCTTATTCTGAGCCTCGAGGTGGTTCATGCCGTCAGTGCTGATGCCGTCGATGGACAGGACCAGATCTCCCACAGCCACTCCTGCTTTAGCAGCCTTTCCTCCGTCTAACAGCTGAAACCACACAGATAACAGCCATATTTATCTTATTGTTAAATACGCCACAAATTGATTGGGTTGCTCTTGTAAATATAAATAACAAAATACCTCAAATGATACTTAGAATCTCATTTGTACGAAGTAAGGCAATCCTGAACTTGTTGATGCAATTTCAATATACACAACTGTTTAAAATTTTAAGGTCAGAACATTTTTTAAGAAATGTCTTGTTCAAAAATGCAGCAAAGAAATGTAATGAAATGTAATTACAGTTTAAAATAAATGTTTTGCATTTGGTTATACTGTCAAATGTAATGTATTCCTGTCATGCAAAGCTGACTTCAGTGTCACATGATCCTTCTAATATGCTGATTTGCTGCTCAAGAAACATTTCATATGACTATAAATGTTGAAAATAATATTTTTCAACTTTCTTAAGATTATAAATGTATTTACTGTCACTTCTGATCAATATAATGCATCCTTGCTAAATAAAAGCATTAATTAGATCCTACTGACCCCAAACTTTTAATCGTTATTGTACCGTACAAATCAGATTTCAAATAAAAGAGACATACGTATAGGCTGCACTTTTGAACTCAAGTAAAGTTTTACCGTAAAGGCTTTAGGGAGAGTATCAGTAAAAGAGATACACTTCAATCAGAGCTGAGTTTTCAACAGTAAACTAGTCAAGACAAAAGTTCAAAACAGTTCAAGTGGTGCGTAAATCACAGCGGATGTCCCTACGAACCTGAGGCCAGTGCGGTCGGGCCAATTCAAACAGAGTTTAAGTAAAGATAACTCTGAAATCCCAGCCTGATGCGCAAGTGGAGCGTGACATTACAGCAGAGCTGAAGCTCCTGCGACTGCAGACCACAGTCTCAAACCACGCAAGAGCTCTTCAATTATCACATGACCACCTCTTTAATAAGATTATCTTATATAAACACAAACCCTGCAGATGGCAGACATATGCGTTCATGTATGCTCAGCTGCCTTTTATACGAGACGCTGTAAACATCTGAGACCACATCTCATTCATCATTGTTTTGCCACAACCCTGCATGAAAGCAGCGCTCTTTCTTGTGCACTTATGCGGCGAAAAGACAAAAACCTGGTTGAAAACATGTGGTACAAGTATGCAGCATCGCTGGTTTAATGCCGCAATAACACAAAAGCGCGCCGCATTCTTTGATTCCCGTCATAACTTCTGTTTCCACTGGTGAGTAAACAGAAATAAAACACAAAGAGCATCTGAGAGCAATTACAGCACAACGGCACCCAAAGACAACGCGGATGCCGTTTTTCACGAAACCACAATCTCGGGATAGCTAAGGCAAAGCCAATTTGGAGGTGGAAACAAATAATTAACTCGCAAACACGTGTTTTGGAGTTGTTTTTGAGCCGCCGTGCCCAACTGTAAACGCTTCTTGTGTTCTCTCATTAATGCGCTTGAGAACATGTGGCCTGTTGGTCTTTGACTGAGTTCAGTTGCATGCTGCCCTCGAGGACAACAGCGGACACTATGCACAATAAACACATCTGAAATCAGGAAGAGTGTTTCAAAAGAAAGGAAATGGGACCAATATGAGATCTGATGGAAGAACAAGAAGCATGTGTGTATGTGTGTGAATTTGCATACAAATGTATGTATGTTTATCGAACGGGGTCAGGTCGTTCTGATTCCTCCGTAGGGCAATGACGACCTCTGGAGCTCTGGAGTCTTTAAAGACAACAAAATGCAGCCAAGTTGAGAAAGAACGTGTGCCCTCTTTTTGTAATAAATTGATAACGTTACTACTATAACTATAACTCCTGGTCAATACATCACAATACTGTTTAAAAGTTTGGAGTCAACTTTTGCATGTATTTAACAAAAATGAAAGTAAAATTGTGAATATTCTTAGAATTTAAAAATACAGTGTTCTATTGTAATATATTTTAAAATGCAATTTGTAACTGTGATGAATTTTCAGCATCATTACTCCAGTCTTCAGTGTCACACGATCCTTCAGAAATCATTCTAGCTGACTGCTGCTCAAGAACATTTTTTCTTATTATTAATGTTGAAAACAGTCGTGCTACTGTACATACAGTATTTCTCTTAGAACTGATTTTCTTTTCAGGATTCTTTGATGCATAAAAATTTTGCTCAATTTAGTGCATTCTTTGCTAAATGGAATCATACATTTCTTACGAAAAAAAAGTCATTTTTAGACTTCTATCGCCCTATGCTTTCATTACATGGAAAAAGACAACATTAAAAATCTGCTTAGTTCTTTTGAGCTCTTTGTAAAAAAGTCAGGCATGTTCTGAATGACAGGTTGCTCCGGCAGTATGTGTGCGAACACATATTTAGTTGTGTTTTAGCTGGGCCTGAAACTGGTGCTAAATATTTTCATGACTTGTTTACTCATGTGGTGTGACAGTGGTTTTGAAAGTCAAGACGCCACACCAATAATTGGAGAGTTGCTGGTTTCAGTGCTGGTTAGAGCACAAGTGGCAAATGTTTTCAAGGGACAATTGACACTTAATGCCAAACTATGCTTGCAAAAAAGAAAAGATAGTTATATAACAGTACAAAAATTCTCGGAATAGCTCAAAAATAAAAAAATTAAATTCCTGAAAATGTAGTCTCCCTCACAACATCTGAGATGTAGGTGAGATCGTTTCTTCATCAGACCAGATTTGGAGAAATGTAAATCACTTGCTTAGCAATGGATCCTCTACAGTGAATGGGTCGTCAGAATGAGAGTCCCAACAGCTGATGAAAACATCACAAGTAATACACACCTCTCCAGTCCATCTATATATATATTAGTACATCACAATGTCTTGTGAAGTGAAAAACTGTGTGTTTATAAAAATAAATCCATCATTAAGATGCTTTTATCTTCATACCATTGCTTTCTGGGAAAATGCAAGTCCTCTATTCACAATATTTGTTTCTCCAGAGTAAAAGTCATCTGGTTTGAATCAGGACACAAATATGAACAGATCGAACACATTTTTACAAGCAAGTGCACAATAGTTTTAAACTAACTTGTTGGTGGAATTTTAATGTGTGAGGAAAACAGGGGATGGACTTTTTTACTGGAGGAATTCTTATTATAGAGCAAGAACTTGTATTTTGGCCAGAAGCAGCAGTGTAAAGTTAAACATGTCTTAATTATGGATTTATCTGTTGCTTACAAACACACAGCTTTTCACTTCACAAAACATGATGGACTGGAGTGGTGTGGATTACTCGTGGATTATTGTGATGTTTTTATTCGATGTTTGGACTCTCATTCTGACGGCACCCATTCACTGCAGAGGATGCATTGCTGAGCAAGTGAAAGACTGCTAAATTTCTCCAAACCTGTACACAAAATCAACATCTTGGAGCACATTTTTATCCAGTTTTAATTTTTGGGTGAACTGTTCCTTTAAAATTGTCACTGGGCACTGCTTCCTTCCATTCAGCATAGAAGTATTTTAAAAGAAATACAATAGTAGATGTACTGTAAAATCTGTTTTCTTCACGAATGCATTTAGTTTCCCCATCCCACCACAGCGCATGTAAACCTGAAATACAACAGGTGGTGATTTCACACAGCATAACCGTGAAGCCATACCGCATACAGATGGTCTGCCACTCCAGCATCAGTGGTTTTACTGTTTCTGAAGGTGTTGCACGGCTGCTAGGTGAACAGTGAACAGAAGGTCTATTCAACTTCACAAACGTCCCTCAGAGACACGCCACCCCATTCAGCTAAACTAGGTGCGTTCATTAAATTTAATCTAAACACACATAAACTAGCTGTGAATACTCATAAAACACCTTATGTGTGTCTGAGGTACGGCGCAAGTGTTGTCGCAATCAATACTCCAAGCAGGACACAGTCTGTATATACAGACCGGCCAAAACTGTCAAGAAACATCATTGCTGAGAGAATGAGTGCGGTAATATTCAGATGAAGTGTGTGAGACAGATACCATTTGCTTCATCACGTTACACTGAACAGATCTGGGCAAATAATTAAGCCGTGTGTTCGAAAAGTCAGACAGAGGGGCATTTCATTCAGTCTCGGATTGTAATGAATGCTCGAGTTTGTTTCTGGTGCAACAACAATATAAAAAAATGGGTGTTTCCGTACCCTAGGTTGATTTTTTGTTGTTGTTTTTTCAAATTTAAATACTAAACCATTTGTTCTAGTTTTAAAGAGAAGTTATTGTTCAAATATTCAAGTATATAAACTTTAAATAAAATAAATTAGAAGTGAATACTTTTATTCAAAAGTTCTACAAGGTTTTTACAAAAGTATTAAGAAACTCAACAGTTTTCAACACTGATAAAAATAAATATTCCTTAAACGGGAAATCAGCATATTAGAAAGATTTCTGAAGGATCATGTGACACTGAAGACTGGAGTAATGATGCTGAAAATTCAGCTTTGATCACAGCAATAAATTACATTTTCAAATATATTCAAATAGAATATAGTCATTTTAAATTGTAAAAATATTTCACAATATTATTGTTTTAATGTATGTTTGACCAAAATAACCCTTTTGAGCATTAGGGGTTTCTTTTTTTTAAACAACATTTTAAAAAGAAAATGCGTCATCTATAAACGTTTCAACGGTTTTGACCACTGAATGACCAATCAATCAAGTACTCCAGAGCACTGTGTGATCAAACAACATAAATAGCTGAATGAATGGTTGAGTTTGTTTCCTGCTCGTCTCACGTTCACATGTGGAATCTTGCGGGCGGTTTGGGGCAGATTTATAGGTGAGACTGGAAGCACAATCTGCTGACATGATAAGGAGAAGAGGTACAGTTTGTACGTGAACGCCATGTGATTAATAATTCAGCCAAACGATTATATCAGGTTTCAGTGGGAGCAGAGAAATCTTCATTACATGTTTGCTCACAAGGGGCATTAAATGGACCAAACAGATACCTGTACATGTACTTTTCTGTGTTTGTATATTTCATTTCTTTCAACAAGAAGTTTTAGTTTTAGGTAAAAATAACTACCATGATACAGTCCTAAAATAATCTCACACATAAAAGTTTTTTCTAGGGGGGTCAGTAAGCAATTTACCCATGCACCCTAGCAACACCCCAACAACCACACACAACATCAAACCATCAACCTTAGCAATCATATACTGTTAATAAAAACATTCTGAACAACCTTAGCGACCACACAGTAATGCCGTAGCATTTAAAACATTCTAGAAACCATATAACATTAACAAAAAACATTCTGAACACCTTAGCAACCACACAGTAACACCCTAGCAACCACTCAAAACATTCTAGAAACCATATACCATTAAAAACATCCTGAACGCCTTCGCCACCACACAATAATGTCCTAACAACCACTCATAACATTCTAAAAACTGTACTCCATTAAAACAACATTCTGAAAACCTTAGCAACCAGGCAGTAACATATTAACAACCACCCACAACATTCTAGAAACTGTTTACTGTTAACAAAAATATTCTAAACACCTAAGCAACCACATAGTAACATCCTAGCAACCACTCACACCATTCTAGAAACTGTTTACTGTTAACAAAAATATTCTAAACACCTAAGCAACCACATAGTAACATCCTAGAAACCACTCACACCATTCTAGAAACAGTATACTCTTAAACAACATTCTGAAAACCTTAGCAACCACACAGTAACATCTTAGCAACCACCCACAACATTCTTAAAACAGTATACTCTTAAACAACATTCTGTTAACCTTAGCAACCACACAGTAACATCTTAACAACCACCCACACCATTCTAGAAACAGTATACTGTTAAAAAAACACTCTAAACTCCTTAACCACCACACAGCAACACCCTAGCAACCACCCATAACAGTCTAGAAACCAAATATCACTAAACAACATTCTGAACGCCTTAGCCACCACACAGTAACACCCTAGCAACCACCCATAACATTCTAGAAACAGTATATTGTTAAACAACACTCTAAACGCCTTAACCACCACACAGCAACACCCTAGCAACCACCCATAACAGTCTAGAAACCAAATATCACTAAACAACATTCTGAACGCCTTAGCCACCACACAGTAACACCCTAGCAACCACACACAACATTTTAGAAACAGTATACTCTTAAACAACATTCTGAAAGACTTAGCAACCACACAGTAACACCCTAGCAACCACCCATAACATTCTAGAAACCATATATCATTAAACAACATTCTGTAAACCTTAGCAACCAGAGAGTAACATCTTAACAACCACCCACAACATTCTAGAAATGGTTTAGTGTTAAAAAAATTATTCTAAACGCCTAAGCAATTGCACAGTAACACCTTGGCAACCACTCACAACATTCTAGAAAGTGCGTACTGTTAAAAAAAATTAACACAAAAACATTTTGAACATCCTAGCAACCACCCACACCATCCTCCTAGCTTTGTTGTGGAAGGTTTTAAGCAGACAAACACCAGTCACATTTCCTTCAAAGCTAGAGAGAGAAAACATCTGTAGTGGTACCTCCATGATGATATCAGAAGCACAGAAGAGAGAAACAGAACACACACCCAGCTGTGATCCTGTGTTCTGACACTAACCAGAACGTTGCAGCAGCTCCAAACCACAGTTTTATAAAGCCTAGTTTAGACCAGATCCCTGCATTAAATCCCACCATAAACCAGAACTCAGAATATTAAATCTCTGCAAAGCTGGCTGAGGTACAGCCAAGGTCCAAACCAACCCAAACCTCCCATTGCTTTTCACAAAAAATCACACTCCCATAACCTCAGACCCGTCCACGTCCAAACCCGACACACTCCCCCCAAACGTTAATTTACAGTCTAAAGCTGTCACAGCGCCCGTCCTGTCTGAAATCAGCACAAACTCTCGAAGAAATACTGCATCTGCAACCTACAAGTTCCCGCCAGAAAACTACAGCTTAATCCTCACGGCTGAAACCTGCAGAGGACCTCTGAGAAAGCAGCTAACTTTACCAATTGCTTGAACTGGAACATTCTTGTTTTATCTTATCAGTGATGAAAAGTTTATCACCCACACATACACACTCCTCTGGAGATGATGTCATGAGAAACACAAGACAAAACCTGAAGCAGCAGGTCTGTTTTTAGTAGTTAAACTTCAGTCAGGCTACACACATGGCTCTCTACACTCTTAAAAATAACGCTTGGGAAATGAATGCCAGAGTGATGCCACAGGAGAACCATTTTTGGTTTTCCAGTACTCTTAAAATTAAAGGTGCTTCAAACGGTTTTTGTACAGCAATGCCATCCCATACGGTAAAAAAAATACATTTTTTCAAATATATGGTAAATATATGTTGTGTTTGTGATGCTCAAAAAAATATATTTTTGAAATGGAAAATAAATTTCTTTTAAAACAAAATACATTTCAAAATATATTTTAGGGTGAAGAAAATACATTTCCAACCTTACAGTAGAATGTATATGGATATCA
>JAUCMR010000107.1:27568656-27580918 GCA_032357425.1 Enteromius argenteus
TGCCTGTGTACCGATATCTGCCTGTCTGACTACTCTATTAAACGGTCTGCAAATGGATCCAAACGACTTGAGTGATTCATCACAGTTCTACTGAACACAAGGGAAGATATTTTTAGGGGGGAAAAATTCCAGGTTACAAACACTTTACAAAATATCTTCCTTTGTGTTCGGCAGAACAAAGAAATTCATACAGATCTGGAACTACTTGAGGATGAGTAAATGATGACAGCATTTTCATTTTTGGGTGAATTATTCCTTTTAACTATTATGCCACCGTTAGCCAAAACCATATATATATATACACACACACACTTACAACCGTGTGGTATATCTCCTGTTTTGACTTGCTTTTGAGAAATGTTCGTAATTACGAAGCTTTAAAATAAATGTAAGTGTCTGACATTCTTTTTATTTAATGAATAAAATCAATAAGTCACATTTTTGATGGCAAAATGATAGGCTTTTAAAACATCAAGGCAGAAAAATTAAGAGATGCATTTTTTTTTGCAGACATCCATTAACTTACATGAACAAAAATAAATAAAGAGCTACAGTAGCTATAAAAGAGTCTTTGGGATTCATACAAGTTTGTAGCTAGAAGGAAAAGAGAGGCAGAGATGTTAAAGAGAAACCTCTGATACAAAAAAAAATAAAAAAAATCACATCACTTTGTCCTTCCACCACTAGCAGCCTAAAAAACTCAGAGTGCAAACATTACCTCAGAAGAGAAAGACATTTACTACGCTATGTGACAGCTATTCATCACAACAATCTTTATCTGTAAATTCTGTCTAAATACTGATTCAGAATTAAAGGTATAAAAAAAAAAACAATAATTATATAAATACATTTGCCTCTCATCTTTGCCCTTGAAGAGAAAAATACAAGAGGATCCATCTGACTAGGGACAAGAACTGGTTGCAGAATCATACAGTAAGTGCCATAAAAAAGGGCTTGTAGATTTGAAAACATACAGTTTGGCGTATAAATATGCTTAGTTGTATCTGTCCAGTATGCTTTAAACGATCAAATGTTGCATGATGCACAAACAACCTCTGAGCCTGGCTTGCCTTCAAATATAAGCATGCTCGCTTATGACATATTGTAACATTTATTTACTGTGATGAACGTTTATTTACTACATGTTTGAAAACTATTTTGTTATTACAAAAACTCTTGCTGTTGGTGCAGGAATTTGGTGTATAATGGGAAACACTTTCATCCTCATCTTACCACATTTACAATGTTCCAATCTGAATGCTGTAGGTTTGGGTCTTTTATTACATTACAGCTTACTGTTGACTAACTATGATCATTTTGAAGGGCTGAATGGGGTATATATTTATTTTGGCTGCAACTGCAAATGTCTTTGTTGCTTCTCTGAGGTCAGTGACGTTGGTGTTCTGGATATTGTTGTTATTTTGATGATGTTGTTCTGGATCACAGATACTGATGTTCTGTTCGAGATATGTAGCTGGTGTTTTTGAGGTGTTCAGTTGGTGCAGGTGTTGATGTTCTTGCCGTCAGCTGCATCATCAACCAGAGACAGATGGTAGTCCGTGGCTAGAGTGAAATGAGAAATGCATCCCACTAAACCTCGCATGTACTGCCTGTTAGTGTGCAACGCGATCTCCTTCATCCCACCTGGAGAATTTGAAATCAAAATCAAAATCAAAGTCTCTTATGCTCACCACAGCTGGATTTGCTGGATCAGCAAGAACAATAATATTCATGAAAAATATGCTGCTTATTGTATAAAATGTAGAATTTATTTTAATTGATTTATTTCAGAATTCTGTAATGAAGAGAAGATTCAAAATAAACAGCAAAAGCAAATATTTATAGTCAATTGATTTATAGTCAAATTTAATGCATTTTTGCTTGATAAAATAATTAATTTCTCAAAAAAAAACACTAAATGGTAGTGTTTTTTATTCTTACTTTATTTCATACACAATCTTGCATGAACATCTATTGTCATTATCATAATTTTGATCACATTACAATTAACTTAATAATTGTGTTCATTCTTACCAATGTAAAGGTCACCATTGATGTTTAGCTGTCTCATCTTTCCAGGAGATCTGCCTGTTTTAGATCCATAGTCATCAACAGTTAGTTTGCCAGACTGTCCGTCCCTTCAAACAGAGAAAAAAACATGTTCACAGTTTAACTGAGAAAATTACAGCTGTTTTAAATGGTGCAAATTACCTGACATTTGATGCAGGATTTACTTTTAAACCACTTTGACAAAAACAACAACAACATGAATTACGTGAAATTTTGATAAAGACCTGACAGCCTTCACTCTGTGCCATTTGCCATCACTAAATGTGCCATTAATGACGACAGCGGCAGCTCCGCTACCAAGATTATAACTGTAAAGAGAATAAGAAATGTTAGGAGGATCAGTTGTCTGACATATAAATGTAAATCTCATGCCTTTAAGCATGTAGGCGCATGCAGAGGATATGCTGTTATACCTGAAAATGAGCGCTCCGTCTTGAAGGCCCAGAGACAGATAGTCACTGTTTGCTCTCATTGGACTGTCCCCTCGCCACAGTAAAAGACCGTCTTTAGACGTGCTCTTAAAACGCATGAACATGTTTGTTCTGGAACCTGATACCCTGAGAGACACGCTCCATTATTTTGGCATGTACAGTAAACACAGAAAAGACTAAATCTTCATATGAAGCATAGAGTGCTGGTTCTGGAAGTAAAACCATTCATTTTCTCCTTTGGGAAATAGATTTTTAACTTATAAAGACAGACCTACTCTGAGCTCCAAGGCTGTTAATCAATGGTATATACTTTTGATGAAGCTATATGTTTGGATTATTTGAAATTACTTAATTAAAAACAAAACTACTAAAAAAAAAAACTACATTACCCATGATGCTGTGCAAAATTCCACCAATTAGAGAGTTACACAAAAAGAGTTTCCAGGGAACCCACTTTCTCCTGATTGTCATTTGCAGTGCTTCAATGGATTATAGTTCTTTCCTTCAAGAGGAATAAGTAGTTATTTATTTAGTTTGATTTTTAAATACTTTTTTACTTAAAATCCAACTTTATGTAATGATTCACCTCATAGCTGGTTGGTTTAGCTCATGGCATATAAAGCATAAATAAAGACTTTTTGAAAATCCATATGAGAAAAATGAATGGAATAAATACTTCTAGAACCAAGGCTGCTGGAAAAGTGTGCAGGAACTAAATCACTCTATTGATTTGAGCACAGTTATAGAGTGTACAAGCTAAAGTACTCTACCTTTTGAGGATATCTCTGTTGTCGTATGTCAGATAGCTGCGTCCAGTGAACTGAGGGATCTCAATAGATTCAGTGACAGCTGATACAGCAAAAGATAAAGAGTGCACAGCTCTGTTATATTCACTAGATGGCAGCACACATCATACATACACTAAAGCCATTCTTATTAGACAGCAGACATGAGATTTTGCCTCTTGTACTTACTGTTTAAGCAATAATTCCCACATTCTGCACAGTGAGAGCACAAAACAGAATAAAAGAAGCTTAAGAAAGATTTTGAAGTGTTATAGAAGAAGTCTGCAAAGAATATCAGAGCGACATCTCAGTCTAAAACCAAGAAAAAAGTTTTCACTTAACCCTCAGTCCCACTCCTGGAGACTAGTTTCAACCAAAATACTAATTGTTTTCAATAATATTCATATTGTTATTTGCATTTCAATCTAATTTTGAATTTAAAAACACAACCCGATCAAATAATTAGTAAAAGAGGAGTCATAACAGGTATGGACGATTAAATGTTGTGCATTTCATTCTGAGATACAGTATTTTATGTATGTATTTATTTCAGTTTAATTAACTTTTATTTTCACATTTTTTTTGTAAATGGTTTTTGTCATTTTCAATGTGCCTTTGTTATTAAAATGACATAAAATAATAAATGAAGTTTATAAATAATCATTATAATATTAATTATACAAATTTGTTTGTTATTTTCTATATAGCTGTAAATTATTTTTATTTTTGCTTTAGTTTTAATCATTTAAAAAATGATTTTAGTTAAATAAAAGGCAACATTTCACTTAACAATAACCTATAACATAAATTCATGTAGGAAATTTGCATACCTTGAAATAGTAAGAATAGTATATGGCAGTAAATTGATAAGCATAGCCTATTTTGGAATTAAATACTAGCATACTGTATTGTGCACATGTATATTCTATTTTTAATGGATCGAGTATGTTTTTCGTATACTGTACATTATGCATTGGGCAATAATTGTATGGGAAGTATAGATTTAAGGATTCTATTCTAAACTTATCCATGGATACCGGCTTCAGGTTTGTGTGATTAAAATTGGTGCTAAACTCTAGATGGCAGATCTTCAGGAGCACATATGCCTTAGAGCTGTTTGTTTTCTCACCTTTCTGACAGTGTTTCCCATCATACCCAAGCGCACAGTCACAGTCGTATCCATCCCACTTCGGCCTGCACGTTCCTCCGTTAGCACACGGGTTCTCCACACACGGGTGATTTGCGTTCAACACGTTCACCCCAAAAGCCTGTCCGGGATTCAGCTCTATCGTGCGGTCATTCAGAGTGATCTGGGTCAGGAGGAAAGAATGAAAATGATAATACTACAAACATTAAATCTGCATGTGGGTTAAGCACAGCAATAGCAAACTGTCAGGTGTTGCAGCATGAAATTCAACTGCATCATTGAACAACACTGAAGCATCTTCAATCTCATATTGTATTTAATAATCATGATTATTTGTTAATGCTGCTATGTGGTTGTCAGGATTCACTGGGCATCTGTAGTTCCAACAGATCTAGTACCTTCTGCACAGTTCCACTGAAGGGTCTCAGGACGCCAGCGCTCGTCTTAGTAATGTCATAATTAGGGACTCCTCCAATATAGAGAGGAGAACTACACTTTATCTGTGTAAATGCACCCTGAGAGAGAATGAAAGAGAGACAGAGATTATTATTGTTGTTGTCGTTGTTACACAATACACTATATACATTAATAATAAGAAAGCATACAGATCCCTTGTATTATACATTTATTTCTGATGTTCTAAAGCCTATATTAATCCTATATTCCCTGCCGTTAAAAGAAATTATGAGGACTGAAAAAAATAATGAAATTAAGTAAAAGATTCAGAATATTTAAAGTTTATTTGAAAAAAACAGACAACTCAGGGTTTTTTTTTTTCATTGTTATTATGTTTTTATTGTGTTTTATTATGTTAGCAGTTTTGTTTGTTTGTTTGTTTGTTTTTTAACCTAGTTAAAATAACCCAGCTGCAGTTTGATTGAGATTAACTGGAATGCACAATAAACAAAACATGATTACTGAAAATTGTTAAAAACTGAGTTATCTGTTTTTGCAAATTCACTCTGTATTTCATTTACTAATGTTCAACTTTCTAAACAAAATAAATAAAAATGTTTCTGAGCAGCAAATTAGAATGATTTCTGAAGGATCATGTGACATATATTTATATTTCAATAAAAAAAACAACAACAACATAGTTTTAAATTGCAATAATATTTCACAAAATTCAGTTTTCATGGCATTTATGATCAAATAAATGTAGCCTTGGTGAGTATAAAATATTCCAAAATATTTAAAGACCCCAACTTTTGTACAGTAGTGTAAATGTTTTAAAATAATAAGAGACTGTTCACCTCTGCCATGCCTTCCACCGGTCTCTGGTTGTCTACCTGCAAAATGCCATTTTTTGCCGTACGAGAGACACGCAACTCGTGCCACACATCCATAGAGATGGCCTCTCCACTCCTGACAACAGAGGCAATGATATTATTCCTGGTCTTTAAAGGATATTTAACAGCTGATTTAAAGTCATCTACCAAAATGGAAAGAAGCTCAAAGGTTTGGCACTTCACTTCACACTCCACCTGATCACTGTAGCTCCTGAGCCACAGTCGAAGCGAAACTCCACATATCCTGCCACCAGGCTGATTGACAGGAAGTCACGACTGGCTGCATCATCGGTGTAGAGCAGCGTGCCGTCGGGATTGGATGGCTGGAAGGTCATCTCAAACTCCATGAAAGACAGGTAGTTGTGGGAGGGCTGAGGCCAGGGGGCGCTGGCGTATGAATACATGCTCTCGTTAAACTGGGGTAGAGACAACAGGAAACCTAAAACGAGAGGTGTTAATTAAAGGAACATTCTGCCAATTTCTGGGTCTGGCGGTAGCACTTTTAGCTTAGCATAGATCATTGAATCTGATTAGACCGTTAGCATCACACTCAAAAATGACCAAAGAGTTTCAATATTTTTCCTGTTTAAAACTGTTTAACTGTTTAAAAGGTTCTTCTATATCATGTACTAAGACTGATGGAAAATGAAAAGTTGCTCTCAACTATACTCTCATTCTGGCGTAATAAATAGCTGCAGCAGGCACAGTGATATTGTGAAGCAACTGAAAATGCTGGGGATTATTTTCAGGTGCTGCGTAATATTATTGCACCTGCTGCAGCCATGGTACAGAAGCAGAGTTCCGAGACTGTTGTGGGTCACCATTGACTTCCATAGTAGGAAAAAAAATACTATGGAAGTCGATGGTGACCCAAAACAGCCTGGTTACAAACTTTCTTCAAAATATTTCCCTTTGAGTCCGGCAGAACAAATACAAAGTATAAATTTAAATAAAAACACTTTTTGAGTTAATTGTCAATAACATGCAATTAAGTGTCCAAATTTATTTTGAAAATCTAAAACTGCAGAAGGTTTTGTGTGAGGGGTAGATTTAGGTATAGAGTTAGGGAATAGAAAGTACTTTTTGTACAGTATAAGAAAGCATAATGCCTATGGGATTTCCCCAAAAAACATGCAACCAGTGTGTGTGTGTGTGTGTCTGTCTGTCTGTGAACACCAGCCAACGCCAGCATGTGTGACTCACTCTCCTCACAGAGGAAGCCCTTATAGCCCAGAGGACACAAGCAGATGAAGCCGTCGGCGCGGTTGGCAAAGCAGATTCCTCCATTAGCACAGGTGACCTTCTCACACACACTGTTGCTGCACTCGCCTGAAACACACAGACAAGAAGATGCTTTGAACACATATACAGTGACACCAACATGATGTGGACATTTAAAAATGTCTGAATATCACTGTATTAAATTACTGCAAACATTTGAGGGCAGTAATAATTAATGTTTTTGAAAGAAGTCTCATCAAGGCTGCATTTATTTGATCAATACCACTGTTGAAACAGGAATATTGTGAAATCTTATTACAACTTAAAATAATTGGTTATATTGTAATATATTTTGAAATGTAAATTATTCCTGTAATGAAAAGTTTAATTTCCAGTCTTCAGTGTCACATGATCCTTCAGAAATCATTCTAATATGCAGATTTTCTACTCAAAAAAATTTGTTATTATTATCAAGATTGAATACTGGATCATTTTTTGATTTTCAAGAATCAGAATCTATTAGTATTTAATTGCAATATCATTTCTGAAAATGTGAAGGTCTTTACTGTCACTTTTGTTTTATTTAATGCATCCTTGGTGAATAAATTAATTAATAAAACAAAAAAGCATCTGACCCAAACTGCACAGTTCTCTGAAGGAAGTTAATGATCACATGGCATGCATGTAAACAAATAAAGTATTTCATTTTTTGGTAATACTTTATTTTGACTGGTTTAATTGTTAAATTATGACATTATGATTTAATAATCGGCTCTTCAACTCAACTGCTGAACCCCAACTGGACAGAATTCTTTGACCAGGAATACTTTAAGCACAACATGTAACAAAAAAAGTCTTTAAGATTTGAAAATCCTAAAACAATAGAAAAAAATGTATTCGGACACTCATAGTTATGGGGTATGTCAAACTAACCGATGTCTGCTCCACTCAGTGCATTTCCTTTAGGCCAGGGTCGGATGTCAATGGCTTTACTGTTGACGGCCAGACTCTGCATGCAGCCCTGGAAGCCACGATTGGTGCCCACCGCCCTCACCAGCCAATAGGCGTTCGGAGCTCCGCCCAAAAACAAAGGCGTGCGGAACGTTATTTTAGTGTACTGACCCTAATAGAGAGAAAGAATAGAGGCTGTAAGATGCATTTCATAAAATGGACAGCTCCAGTCCTGGATGCTGATTGGTCAGTAAAGCACATGATATAAAACCAGCCACAACACCCGACTTCATTTTTTTGATTATTATTATTTTATAATTTTGTGTTGTGTTTGTATATGAAGGCATGCATACCTGAGAACGGCCTGACACTGGTGTATCATTGTCTAATCTCAGCCAGCCATTCATGCCGTCTCGAAATATTGTGACCGTGTGCCACTGTCCAATCACAATGGAGCTGTCACTCATGATCTGAGCTGCACCCGTACCACAGTTAAACCTGTGCACACAGAATTCAAGATCAGTTACTAATAATCATAAAATCAGTTCAATTTTACTGAGGAAATTAAATCCAAAAAACACAGAAATTAATCAATATTTCTCTATAGGATAAGTGAAACTGGAAATACCTGTGATTACAGTGATGCCAAAAAAATGTTACAGGTGTAAAAAAAAAATATATATATATATATATATACATATATATATATATAGTTTTATTTTAAATAATAATAATAATTGATAAATGAATACAAATGGAAAAACCAATCATGATTCAAAAAACAAAGAAAATAATCACAATCCAAATATTATGCATTATATAAAGCTTATGTAAGCATTATGCATGTATTAGCCAATTATTTTGTCAGAATTTTTTGTTTCGTATTTGTTTAAATATGTGTGTGTGTTTATAAGTATATGGGAATATATGTAAACTCACGTGAGAAAAAGAAAAAACAATCCAATATGCAAATAGAACTAAATACACACACTCACATATGTATATGTATATGTGAAAATCACAATCCTGTATGCAAACTTTAAGTAAGGATTACTTTAAAATACAGAGCACATCCAAGGTGAAAATTAGCTACAAAACCTCAGCATGAGGTGAATTAATAGCACAAAATGATGGAGATTAAAGAACGTTTGCAAGAACTGTATTAAAATCAGAGATACCTGTAGTGTAGCTTTCCCCGTACGAGGGCCAGGGAGGTGAAATCTCCTCTACCGTGCTCATTCTCTCCACAATACAACAGCAATCCATCCTCAGCCTCAGCCTGAGAGGTCAAAGAAGTCATTCATAAGCGTCTGATCTCAAAAAACACTCAAACGCATCAAAGTCTGCCTGTACATGTGACTACCTTAAACTCCAGGCTGATCTGGAAGCCCTGGTAAGAGTTTTTAAGAGGTTCAAACGTCATGTGGGAGTAGCCGTAGAACTTTGGGAAATTTACCGTCAGACCTGTAAGACACAAAGCTAAGAAGTTACAGCACTTCCTGTGACACTCGTTTTTACATCTTAAATTTGTACGTGCACACACCCTCTGTATACTGTGTGTGTTTCAGTCTCCAGAGTCTATAAATCCAAACATTATGACTGAAGGTCAAAGAAAATTATTTCTTTCAGTCCGTTTGGACAAGCTTTCTGGCCCGTCATCATCTTCTGTGACAGCACTGCGATTACAGAGCGTTTCATCTCTTGGGCACAAATCCCACAGTTCCCTGCCATGTTGGTGTACAGCCACATCCATATGACCCTTAGCCCAAACCCTAATTAAACCAAAATTAAAGTTCTGTGACTTTTATGACAAAGGTTTGGGGTTTGTAAGATTTAATGTGTTTGAAAGAAGTCTCTTCTGCTCATCAAGGCTGCATTTATTTGATTAAAAATACAGTAAAAACTGCAATACTGGGAAAAAATATTATAATTCTAAATAAATGTTTTCTATAGTAATACATTTTAAAATGTAATGTATTCCTGCTGTACAAGTTGAATTTTCAGCAGCAATATAATAATTTAGCATAGTTTACCTTAGGATCAGGTAGGTTTGGAACAAATATTTGGGTCCTAGAGGCTGGAAGAATATATAAAATATACATGTATATTATTTGACCATTAACCAAGCTGATGTTTTGACACTCAGAATGAGTTCAGCTCACTAGAATAGTGAGATTTCATGCAATTGCAATTTTCAGCACAACATATATTGCATTTTAAAATATTGAAACTGATATGCAATACTGTGAGAGACTTACGACAGTAAAGCAATATCTTGTCTGTGGAGTCAACTTGATTTAGAATGTTATTGTGCTCGCTCTGAAAAGGTTAGACATAGCGAGAAATGCCAGGGGAATAGACAACAACACATGAAAACCTCTGCTCTCAAAGATTACATACTCCCAAGAGACCTGAGAGAGAGATGGAGGAAGAAACGAAATGAAAAAGGAAAAGAGACACAAATTCTTCACCCATCTGAGAGAGAGACTGAGATCCAGAAGAGTTTAGTAGATTTGAAAGGTTTTAGATCTTATTGAATCAAACTAAACTTCAAAAAACATCTGGTTGTATCATGTCTACCAAGAATTTTTCTAATAGATGAAAAGCCTATTGCACCACGAAAGTCCAGTAGAACATCAATGATTCATTTTAAATGATTATTTATCTTCTTCTTTTTTAAATACCACTTATAAAATACACTAGTTTTCAGAAAAAAGGTGTTATAGGAAACCATATCTGTCTCGCAGAACACCCTAGATTCTCTAAACAGCAGAAAAAAGTCATAAAATCATCTGCTCCAAACTTTTCGGAAACACTGCTTTAAATGAAATCGACCAATCACCGGAGAGGAATAATAGGGGCACTTTAAACATCAAATACGGCATGTACAGATTTAAGTCATTCCGAATACTGACTCTCATGTTAACAAACTCACCCTCGGAGCAGAAGTCTCCCTGTCGGCCGAGGTTGCAGTGACACCGAGAGCCTCCAGTGTCGTAATCGTTCAGACAGAAGCTGTCAGGAGGGCAGATCGTCTCGTCACATGGTGCATCATAGACCCGGGGTCTTTCCCCTTTCCATGGCGTCACTGATGGACTGGGAGAAGAAACTATGGGAGGAGGCATGGTGGGGGCGGAGCCTGTCAGTATAACAGGTGAGGTGGTTGTCCTGGAGGCGGAGCTAGTGAGCGGTGCTGTGGTTACAGGAGTTGTTGTTGATGTGGTCCATGCTGTTGCTGCTGTTGGAGTGAAGCTGATATTTTGGAAAACAGGTGTACGCATCCTATAAATAACATTTCCGTTTCCGGGAGTCCCGACACGGGAGCGGAGCTGAGACCGCCTGCCGCTTTTCTTACTGCTAGGAAATGACTTTATCTGCAAGAAATATATAGATGAATGCCAGAAAGACTCAATTACACATTATTTGTAAAAAAAGATCTTTAGTATTGTAGTAGTTTCCTCTTTTCTTTCTGTGACTTTTGCCTTTTTCAGTTTTTGGTTTCTTTTACAACATGAAAGATGCTCACCTCCTCAACGAAGACGTCATAATCTGAGTCATCGATTTCAAACCTATCCTCTTCTTTACTGTCAGAGTTTGAGATGTAGACCTCATAGTCTCCACTGCCTATATCTGATGAACCTGTGTTTTTTTTTTAATAAAGCAGTGTATTTTTTAGTCATTTGACATCATATATCATAAGTAAGCAGGAAAAAAATCATTACGATTTCATGCACAAAACATACCTGATTTTAGAGTTCACAAACATACGTGAAACATACAGTAGATTCTAATTGCAAGCAGTTTGTTTTAAAGACATTTGTTTACAGGAAGAGGTGAATTGAATTGGAATGAAAAGAGGAACTTACTGAATTGCATTTCAAAAACATCAGCATAGATCATGCATTCTGAGGAAAAAACGTCCTCCACCCAAAGTTTGTTAATCAACATAAACTTCATTTTCATTACTTGAAATAAAAGCTAAAATAAAATAAATTGTAAAATAAATGAATAAATAACTTTTTAAAAATCTTAAATGAAAAATTGAAATATTCCCTTTGCAGATATCCAAAATAAAATAAGTACTAAAATTACAAAATCTAAAATGGAAATAAAAACATAAATTAATGCTACATTTAAGTACAAACGAAAATATGAAAGTAAAGGCTAATTTAAATATTAATAAATGCTATAATAGTGTAGAAATAATAATAAAATAACACTATTGCACCTTGGCCAACAAGTTTTTTTTAATATGAAATATACCAACTAAATGCAAATATCTATATTTCTGAATATGTATGTTTCTTTTGTGAACGCATTTCAATTCTTCTTCAAATTTGATTTCAAATTTCAATTCTGCATTCTGTT
>JAUCMR010000107.1:27582379-27592788 GCA_032357425.1 Enteromius argenteus
GAACTTTTTTGCAGGTTTTATTGTTAGGCAGGAGACACTGTGATTAAGCAGATTTAAACCCTCAACTTGATTGAAATAAAGTTTAATAAAAAGTAAAATACTGGATGAAAATCTTACACTTTAAAACGAGAAAAGTTACATTAGCAACTACGTTTTATTTCAGTTTGTTAAAGTTTAAAGTTAAAGCTGAAATAGCAAAATAAACAACTAAAAATAAAACATATATATTTTCAATATATGCATTTAATTATTTATTTATTAAGAAACTACATGGAAATATATTTACAAATTGCAATAATATAATTACAAAATCCCAAACAAAATGACCAAAACAATCTAAAATTAAGTGTGAAAAATGACAGGGCAGATTTAAATTCTTAAACGAAGTAAAGCTGAAATAAAATAAAAAAACAGATTAAAAAAATATGCTTTTCTTTGAATATCTTTAAAATTTGAATACTTTTTTTTTTAATTAGAAAATTCTTCAAACTAGTATAAGCAATAGTAATCACTAATAATCAAAACTCCATATGTCAAAATGAAAACATTATCATCTGCAAGCAGCAAATGCACTGAAGACTGAGAAAGAATTGATGGTGCCTTTAAAAACATCTGCAGTTCTGTGTAGTTCAAGAGAGGCTAAATTGCGGTGATTATGTGAAAGGTTGTTAATCTGAGAAGCAGACGGTCTCTGGGGGGAGTGAGTCTAATCTGCCGGAGGACACTGTGCAACAATCATGTTGCATAATTAACAGTCAGGATTACAAACATGCTAATTTCACACCCAAATGCACATATATTACACACTAATGTACAGCAGGATACCTGTAAGACATCTGGATACACTTTATTCTTTTTATTTATTTAATATTAGCTTTCTTTTTTATCTGTTTTTTATCTGTAATTTTAGGTAAAGTTTTAATAATTATGTTCTGTATTTTTAGCACTTTTATAAGTTTTGGGTTTTTATTTAAATTTGTTTATATACATTTTTTATTAGAAATGTTGCCTTGACAACTAGCCGAAACAGTTTTTGAAAATTATTTGATATTTTATCTTAGTTTAGTTAACATTTATTTTATATAATTTGTATGATTTTAGTTTTAATTACAGTTAAGTAAGTGCTGAAAATATAGGGACTTGTTAAGACTACTACTATATTGAGTATTTTAATATATTTGTTTTTTATTTAATATATAAATGTACATATAAACTTTTTTGTGCGATTATGTAATCAATTAATCAGTCAGTCGTAATTAATGAACTAACTTGCCTTTAGAAAAACCTTTAGATATAAACATTTATTTTTCTATGATAAATACATATAATTAAAAACAATTTCATTTCATTTCATTTAATACAAGAAAAAGCCAAGCATTCAGTATATTAACCTAATGGTTTTAAAAGGATAACAGGTTGCACTTCATGAAGATGCTGGAATTATATCTTAAGTGATTAGAGCTGGAATCTAGACAAAGAATCAGCTCAACGTTTTCAGTTGTTTCCCATAGTTTTGGTCACTATAAAATTCTCATATACTGTCATTTTTATCATTTCATACAGTTTGCATGATTTTACTATTATTTTAAAATGTAATAATGAAGAAAGAGGAACAGCAATCATCAGTCATTTTGCAAGAATTCAGAGGGTTTTGTGATGTGGCTGAGTTTGATGTGTGTACTCAGACTGTGCGCTGAGCTGGTCTGAATGGGTTAGTTGTGTTCTAGAACAGTAACTACCACAGAAATGCATTAGTTTCATGAGTCATGCGGACGTACAGGGCTCGACAGGGTAAAGATCACACGCAGAAACATCAGTCAAAGCCAACAAATGCACTGAAGAACTTGCAAAAATCTCATTCTTTGAAAGTTAATGAATGAAGATAAACACAATGTGACTTTGTCCCTGAAGTCGATTGAAAATGTTTCTCACATGAAAAAGCAATTGTTAAATCTTGATATTTCTCTATCTATCTATCTATCTATCTATCTATCTATCTATCTATCTGTGTATTATTTGATCACTTACCTGAAATACGCCACAAGGAAGTATAGCACAGGTGCACTTCCTTCACTCTCTCCATGCTGCCAAGACAAGGCCAGTTCTGTGTCTGACACTGGGACCACTTTAGGCTGGGTCGGAGGTGCAGGAGGCATGCACTTTTCTACAAAATAAGAGAATTTCCTGAATTTCCTGTACATTGATTATATCTGTCACTTAAGAAAGTGGATGAGCTCGATCAAATGATGTATATACTGTACATATAAGGGGATAAAAATCTTTTGATGAATGCAGTTCACTGCCTTTTTAGCACTGTTTTAAACTTCTCTTGGGTTAAATTAAATATTGCATTCATTAATATCCACTTGTGTGAACGTATACGAGTATCATTAAAAATTAAAAAGGATGCAACTTTTTAATTTCACATTTTAAAAACCTAGGGTTTAATCATATCTAAATATTTATTAAATTGCAAAACAAGCAGGTATGTCGTGCAATATTTTTTGGAGAAACTAGTAGATACAGGTATATTTATTAAAGAGACATACAGGTAAACCATGGCATTACAGATGAACTTTTTTTCCAACCACAAAATGACTCTAATTTAGCTCTTTGCACTAGAATTTAAAACACTTTTCTCTATTTTAACCTTAAATACTACACTAATTGTAATTTAAGTAAAAGTAATATTATAAAAAAATAATTTAAGTGGTCATTAATGGATTATAATTATTGCGCAAATAGTATATAGTATCAAAAGATCTCCTAATATATATATATATATATATATATATAGAGAGAGAGAGAGAGAGAGAGAGAGAGAGAGAGAGAGAGAGAGAGAGAGAGAGAGAACAAAAATATAGAACATTCCTTTCCCATAACTCTCCAGAATAAAATCATACTGTAAATGTCATCAACATAATAATCAATGCATGCTATGCTGTAATGTTTACCTGTAAAGTTGCTGTAAATACATGTACATTGAGGCTGTTGTCTATCCTGCTTAAAACCCATTCAAATATATTGACAGCGCTGGTTTGTTTGGAACTAATGAGCGCTCCATGAACCACGTGACGATGACGCCGATGCCGATGAGATCAAAAAAGCCTGTCCCAACTCTGTAACTGAGGTGCTACAATAAATTACGCCACATTAAAAGTGCACCAAAACGGTATTTAATGTTTGAATTTGGTATTAAAACTTACAAAATTTGAAAGCTAAGATTTTGTATCATATCACAAGAAAATTTGCCATTTTGGTGTGAGATTTACATGGGCAGTGTGAGACAGTGAGACAGAGCCTGAAAGCGTGTGTCTCACACCAAATAAGTTGGCAACCCTGCATAATGCATGTTTTGGGATTTGTCTGCTCACCAAGAGAGCCAGTGCCGATGTCCCGGGGCATGCTGGGTCGGCCCTCCCCTGCCCAGCCGTATGCCCCCACACTGACACGGTACTGCGTGGCCACCTTCAGGTTCCCGATCACCACATCCTAACAGAAACACGGGAACAGCTTAGCATGCAAGACAGCACCATATGGCAATACCAGAGAAACAGATACTGAACATCCACTCACAAAGCTGGCTTGGCCATCAAACTGTCCCTGTAGGATAAAACAAAAACTCTGCTGAAGTCAAATTGTTCATTTCAACTGTGGTAAAGTTACACTTAAGTCTCACAATCACTGTATTGTATTCTTCATGTATTAGTCTATCTATTATTTATTATTATTTAATATATGTAAAATCTCACACACACACATACATACATACATACATATATATATATATATATATATATATATATATATATATAATAGTGTTGTCAAATAATTAATCACATCCAAAATAAGTTTTTTGTTTATATGTGAATAACATGTATGAATTTATATTAATATAATTTATATTATACATAAATATATTTTGTCATTATGTAAACAAAACTTTTATTTTGGATGTAATTTAATCATGATTAATCGTTTGACAGGACTGCATGTGTGTGTGTGTATACAGTATGTATATATATTTATTTTTATTATTTTAAATGCAATAGTATTTAGTTATTATTAATCATACAATAATGTTATAATTATTCTACAAATATATAAATTTCCCTTTATAATAAATAAAATATAATTATACAATAATAATAATAATTATTATTATTATTATTATTATTATTAATAATACAAAATATATTATTATTATTAAAACAAAAGCAATGGGACATACAGTTGTGAGCATTTCCAAACTCAACGGGACTTCCAGGGCAACAGCATTGCTAGTCGGACGATTATTCCTCATCTCCGTGTAAAACACCTGGTCAATAAAATAAATAAATATTTACATAAACATAATGTAAAATGACCCATAACTCTCAAATCATTCCTGCAGTTACATCTATACAGCACTAGTGTGGAAATCTAAAGAAAAATAAGACAGCCTTGAGAGGTTGTAAGTACAAACTGGCAACAGACAGATACCTGATGGGTTTTATCCCATAAGAAACCATAACAGCATTAACATGTTAACACAGAGACACTTAGTAACCTAACAGCAACCAGAGATGAAGACACCTCCAACTGTCTCCACAAACAGGATAAGGGAGGAAAACCCAAAGCGCTTCTCCTCTTCACACATGCACAGTAGGTCAATTAGTAAACACTTTTGTCTGTAATTAAAGAAGAAGTGTGTCATTTCTGCACCACTCGTGGCACCGAGTGGAACTTCAGTATGACTGGACCTGATGATGGCTTATATACGAGTAGAAAAATCATAACACTCAATGTGCTGGCTATAGTCCTGCCTTCACAAAGTTGTTTACTGAAGAACCATCCCTGGATTATTATAGTTAACTGGTCTCATAAAAATATGTACCTCGGTGCACTTTTTTGCGCAAGACCGTGTTTATCTACCTTACTGCATGTTGCACCACAATTTCAGGAGAAATGTCCACTGGGAGGCTCTAAAACACAGGTTCAATACATTTTCCCTGGCATGTTTTTCATACATTGACAGGTAATGCTGTGTTTTTATTACATTGCTTTAGGTACCTATTGCACTGGTTCAGAATTCAAATATCCATGGACTGTTGCTAAAAGTTAATGCACTGTCATGCTGGAAATATGTCCTACACCAAATCCAACCCTAAACCTACACAATAGTGTTAACAAATGCAAAACTAATACTAGACTGTGTCATTTTAACTTCCTTTTACACAGATTTGAACTGTTTTGTCAAACCGGAGCTCCTCGCCTCTCAAGTACATCTCTGTACTCCAAAATGAACACTAATAACGGACTCATTTTGGTGGGTGACTAAATAAGTGAGCCGCAAGGGAATCAATATGTTATGCAATTAGCAGAGAGGCACTGGTTTGTTTGTTTATTTATTTAATAGTTAAAGCACAATTTTATGATTTTAAAAGGTTGGAAGAGTATGTACCTTGTAGCCAGTGATAGTGCTGACGTGTCTGCGGGGCATTTTCCACCGGACACTGAATGCAGTGCAGTTGACCGTCTCCAGCTGAATGTCCAGCGGTGGACTCAACCTCTCTGACAGCAACAACAGGACACAAAGTCAACATTTTACCAGTTGTTTATATGTAAAGTAAACTCCTAGGAATAAAGGTGCTTTAATGGAATATATGATTTCATGAAGAATCTTTATCACCCATCACATCTTTAAGAACTGTTGGACAAAAAGTACTTTAGAGCGTAAAATGCTTCTTTAGTATATTAAAATGTTCTTCCCATTAGGGATCATCATAAATGTTTTTTTAACCTAAAATGGTTCTTACATGACTCTGTCAAAACCCTCTGTCCATAAAATTGCTTCCTCCAATGAAAAAGTCATCTGGTCTGAATCAGGAGAGAAATATGCACAGATCAAGCTCCATTTATAAACAGTCCAAAATAGTATGTAGGCAAGTTTGATGAGAGATGGATTTTTTCACTGGATTATGGACTGATATTTTAGGATGGATTTGTTTCTTGGAAACATGTAGATTTTTTGCTTTATGAGACATCACTTGATGGACCGGAGTGGTGTGGATTATTGTGATGTTTTTATCAGCTCTTTGGACTCTCATTCTGACGGCACCCATTCACTGCAGAGGATCAAGTGATGTAATGCTGCATTTCTCCAAATCTGAAACAAACTCATCTACATCTACGCCCTGAGTTTGAATACATTTTCAACTTATTTTCATTTTTGGATGAGCTATTCCTATTTGAAAGGTCATGACAAGAAAGAACCAAATGAAGAAACATCTAAACAAAAACAGACAGATTTTAGATGCATTTCAGATGATGCGTGTGGACAAGGTCATTCCTAAAATCTCTCTCTCTGAGTTAAAGTTGATGCCTACAGCGCTGGTGGACAGTTGAGTGTGTGTGAATGTCGCAGCAGCTCTCGTCACAAGAAGATGATGGCCAGTGAAACATACAGCCACTGCTACAGCAAAGTTCAAAGACAAAACTTGCTCTTATTTTGGCTTCATCTATCAACACAGATATAGGAATATTGCATCTATGGTATCCATTCCAGTACCCCATCTTCATCTCATCCCAACACTTTCATAGAGCTTGCATTAAAGATGCATTTATTCCAAACACACCTCTCTCTCCTTTCAGATCATTTGCTTTCTCTCAAAATAAACACACTTCAAAACATTTACTTTAAAGGTTTGTATAGTCATTAGAGATATCAAGTAATTTGATGTATGAGTATGAGTATGACTAATACACTCTTTGATGATGTACAGTCCATGTGATCTTGCGAGCTGCAGGTGCTTTTGTGGCGCAATTAAAATGATGCCTTCTGAAAATAAACCGACAAACCAATCTGAATTGAAATTCATTTGAAAACATGCAAACAAAGAATGTTATTGAGCTCAAAAATCAAAACAGGCTGCGCTATAAGTCCCTAAACTAATGCGAAATAATGAACTCAGGGACACCGAGTCCTAACAAATGTAACAGACCAGCAATCTGGCAATGATGTCAAACAATGAGCCTTTAACAAGTGAGCAATTAATATATTAAAGTTTGATTTTGCATTATAAAATTTAAATGCATATATACGGGCATACATACTTACAATAAAACATAAAATTCCTTGGAAAACATGATAAATGCAAATTTCTTTCCTTGTTTTATCTTCTAAACAGGAATTTGGTGCAGGAAATATTGAATTTCTGTTTATTTAAAATAGCGGTAAAATATGTGGTAAAGATATAAGCTGCAATTATGTCTTGTTCATACATTACACTAAAAATAGAAGGTGAAGTTGAAAGCATTGCATTGACTATATTTGTATTTCTGTATAGTCATCTACTGTATATTTCATGCAACATACATTGTTGCTACACATTGTGGAAAATGCAGTAGCTCATTTAATATTTTACTGTATACTAGAAAACTTAAAGAGCGTGCACAATACATATTTACTGCATTTTTTAAACAGCCCATGACTTATAATAGCTTTTATTGCTAGCCAAAAGTAGCTCCTACTATGGAGAGATATTCTTTATACATATACATATATATATATATATTGTTTTGTCAGCTGCATACAATCATATAGCTAGACCCAAAGCTAACAGACACAAACTAAAGCCACAACACACCAGATTTGATTTAACAGCATCTTTAATTTGAGTGCAACCCAGAAAGATATCATTAAAGTATGGATTTTTAGGCAACAGAAAACTGAGTAACAAAATTGGAATTGATGTTTAAGTGTGTGTGACGGTAAGAAAACTTTTAAAAGAGCCTTCAGACCAAAAATGTCTAAGTTTCATTAACAACTCTGAGTCAATACAAACTAAAGCGAAAAGGCTCCAGGCAAATATCTTTTCCAACAGATGATGCAATCAAACTTAAGGAAATTACATTTACCCAGAACAACTTCTAATAGTCCAGCAAGCACCACTTTTGCACTTTCAATCCTGCCACTTTCACAAAAGAAAGAGTTTGGGCAGTAACCACAAGATCTAACATGAACTGATGACTGACCCAGTGCTCTGGCCCAAACCTGTCTACACTAACAAATTCAAGTGTATATCTGACTACTATACGCTTGAATTTGTTAGGCTTTCAATAAATCAAGACCACCAAAGTAAATATAGTTCCCAGTTCCTTGGCTATACCACTAAAAAGCGCATTAAGGTTAAGTATTCCCATATACCCAAGGGTACCAAAGGGACAAGCACCAATTTGCAGCATTTCATCTGAAGTGTCAGTTATCAGAGGGCTTGTTTATCTGAAATGACTGATGGTTTTCATTACTCTAAATTGTTGGCCATGGGCATTGGGCATGAGATCGTCCGGAGGGTATATGGACGTGCCATACAGCGCTGACCCTGCCGCATGACTGTGACCCCAGATGTCTCTGTGACAAATCACCTGTACATCCATCCATCCCAATAGCCTAAAAATTCACCCTGGATGCATCAAGTGGATTATGAAACACACAGAAGCTTCAAAAAGTATTCAGAAAGCAAATGCATGCTTAATATGTGAATGTCACTGCATTAGATAAAAAATAACTGATTTTAAAGAATAAGGCAAACACGATTCTAAATTAAAACATGCTACAAAAAGGCATATTCAAATGATAAAACAGCTAAAAAAAGTTTGAACTCTGAGAGAAATTACTTCATGCATCCACCAAAAAACACCAACTGATTAAAACACACTGAGCACAACTTGGGAAGATTAAAAAATGTAGTACTACTCAATTAGCTACTTTTTTTCTAAATAATGCAATCACATTCAGATTTGTTCATTCACTATATGCATTCCCAAATAATCAGCACTAAAAAAACACGAGTAAATTCTAACAAAAGAAGACGAGCAATGAAAATGACACTCACCTGACTTGCGTGCACTAGACTTTCTTGCGCAAAGAGCGAGATTACACATCCACACCGATGCAAGAAGCACCATCACTCTCTTCTGGAGGCGCATTTTTAAATCCTTTATGATTCTGAGATCCCGATTGCGTCTTTCTGAGTTTCAAATGCTCCTCATTTTAAACCCCTTGAGAAGAAAAAAACGACTGTCGCAGGTCTTCGTATGCACGGCGAAGCCGGTCTGATGCGATTACTGTCTGCTGAAGATCAGACACGCTCCTCAAGCGCGGCCCCACAGGAGCCCAGACACCCGAGATCAACTCTGGAGAACTTCAGCATTCACGGAGCGCCACGGCAGATGTCCAAAGTCCGCGAATCGGCCCCAGACTGAAAGTTTCTTCTTATTTGAGAGCGTTTTTGAGCGAAGCGGCGAGGAGAGAAGGCAGAGACACTCGGAGTTAAGAGGATAATGGTCTAATCTACACAGATGGGGACTTGAGCTCGCTTCAGTAACTCTGACCAATATAGCAACACGGGAGACTGGTCGATAAAACACTACAGCACAGACTGAAGGAGGATTGGGTGGAAAGTTTGAGAGGTAGAGGAGGGAGATGAATGGCCGTTAAATGTGAAAAAAACAGAGGTTGAGACTTCATTAGTCAAGGTAAATTCAAGACGGTATAACCTGAGATAGATAGATAGATCTTTTCCCTGATCATTTCCATAGATCATTCTCCTCGAGGATGTCAGAAATCCGGAAATTGAGGAATTCATAAGCTGCCAGATTCAAAGCAATCTTTTCAAGAAATCAAGGCATTATCTGCACTGTTTTCTCTACTAATAGGCTAATCAAAGGAGATCTGAATTCAGTTTGATGATTAACAGTCTAATTAGTGACAACATTCATTCAGCGTAATTAGCCTACATAGACTTGAATTCATAGTCATTTGGAATCAAATGGGCTACAAACTCCCAAAATTGAATCAAGTCCTGACACAAACAGAGAGAGAGAGAATACTAGCCTAGACTAACTCTTGAGATTGAATCATCACATCACCCAAACTCTGCTACATTCATTTATGTTATATTATAAAACAACATCAGAGGGGAAAAGTTGCATGGTGAAACTGGTGGTCGTTACAGAATGGAATCTGTTGGTTTAGATAATGTAATGTAATAAATCATGTAAAATAAGTGAAGCCCTGCACTTCAGATGATTGACCGGTAGAGGGAGTCATTTACAACAGTGCTGAATTCAACAACTTTATGCTTTATGCTCTCACATATAGCCTACCTTATAGTGGAGTGGGATAGAGACTCAGTTTGGACCTAGAACGCGACCTAAGTAATAATAAACATGCTTACAGTTTTTTACAGACGCTAGGACACATTTCTCAATACTTAGGGTCACTTTTGCAAAACTCTTCACACAATTCTCCTAACCGACTTTCAGCTTGGTTCATTTCACATTCAAAACGCACTACAACTACCAAAACACTTCATTCAGGTCTCAAATAAACTCATTCTTCCAGAACACTAGCAAAGGTTGACAGC
>JAUCMR010000107.1:27601058-27636088 GCA_032357425.1 Enteromius argenteus
AGAACAAAGTATTTAATAAGAATATTTCATTAATTCAGATCTAGGATGTGTTATTTTAGTGTTCCCTTTATTTTTTTTGAGCAGTGTGTATGTATGTATGTGTGTTTATTATTTTATTTTTATTTTTTTAATTCTTTAAGTTGAAGACTTCACTGCCTGTGTGAAAAGGCTTCCTACTTTTCCTACACAGCCGGTCTTTCTGTTCAGCTTGTAGCTTGACTTGATGCTCCAGCCTCTTCTTTATCTGTAATTATAGAGCAGAATTTCAAGTCAATATCTGAACCACAGAGTTCAGTTCAGCTCAAGTGATGAAGCGTCTCATTACACTGCATTGTATGTTAACAGAAGACATGCCATCATGAGCAGTAATAATACATCTCTTTGTCTGTTTAACATATAGAGACAAATGTAAAGGGTCTGCTGAGAAATCTGCTGCTGCATAGGTTTACTATATGTTAATTCAGTAGTTCACCCAAAAATTTAAATTTGCTTAAATGTGCTCATTCAAGATGTAGATGAGTTTATTTTTTAATGGGAACAGATTTGGAGAAATGTATTACATCACTCGCCAGTGGATGCTCTGCAGTGAATGGGTGCCGTCAGAATGTGTGTCCAAACACAAATAACCAAATCCACACTTAATTCTCATGAAGAACTGTGAACTATATTCTGAGTCTTTTATCAGTTGAAATCAGCTTCGGCCAGTCATAACATACATTCTTCTCCCAAAATGACGTACAGGAAAAACCATTTCCATTGAGCAAACACCTGTTATCCTGTTTCCAGCACCTGGGCACCTGCTGACAGATGAAGTAACGTCATGTTCTACAGAAAGAACTTCATGTGCCAGACATATTCTTATACATCAACTTTGGTCCAATGAAACTTCACTGGGGTCATGTTATTTAAACATACAGCAGCATGAATGTTTACCATTTATATGCATGCCTTGCATGTATAAATGATTTCTTTCAATTTTAGAAGCAAGATTAACATTTTACAGCTCATTTACAGAGCAGCAGGCTACTTCTTATGTTGAAAGGCTATCCTAGATTTGTTTTTAAAGATTATTCTAAAAAGGCAAATTACGCATTTTGAACATTATTTTATTTCTGTATTTAAGGCATTTCATCAGTTCACTTTTAACAGCAAATGGAAACTATTAGCCCTAATCATAGAAAATTCATGGAAATGATCAACGTATGCTGCGCACCACAATATTTCATAGGTTAGAAATTGCTTTTGTCAAGGACAGCATCTATAAATGGTGGAAATGAACCCATTAAACAGCAGAAGGCCATGTGAACTCATTGATCCTAAAGGAACCTAGAGAAAGAAACCCACGTTTCTGGTACTTCCAATTACAGTGCAAACAGAAGAGCCTCTTTCCTCAAGAAACGTACAAAACTCAAAATGCAAAATCATGTTTTAGCAATCAAAAGTTAAATCAGAATAGATACTTACATAGTTTCATGATGTTTTTAAATGAGTAGTTGACATCTAGCTGTTATCTCACAAAAAAAAAAAACTTTTGCCAGAACAAATAAGTTATAAAGAGATTGCTATTCCAGTTTATTACACAGATAATGGCAGGTTGAGCACATTGCAGTGTGTGCTTATAAAGATACAAAAGCTGTTACTGGGGCAGTACCTTTTCAAAAGGTACATGTTTGTACCTAAAGTGTCCATTTTAGTACTTATTTTTTGAAAAGGTACACCCCATTGACAGCTTTTGTACCTTTATTTCTGAGAGTGTAGCATACTACTGTTTAAAGTTTGTTACATGTATTGTCCCATGACACTATATTAAATAGATGTGTAACTCAAATCTAGAGTCTCTTATACAGTTTGAAATAAACACAAAACCTGAAAAGCATACTTTTGAAATTCAACTGTATTTTGCATTTGAATTTTGTATTGTAAACACTAAGAGCCTGACGTATGAAATAAGTCAAATTTTGTGTATTATATATATATATTATATAGTTATTATGGAGTAAATGAAACCGGTATTTTAATAAGTTTCCATATGTACTTGTAGTTGAGTGTTATATGTATTTGATACATCAGGCTTCTGTTTTGTACATTGTGATACAAATTTATTTATTCAGTGGCACAAACTGATAGAAAAAAAAAGCATTTTTGTGAAGTTGTTGGTATTTATATGACCAAAAGGTAAGATTAAATTCTGATATCTATTAAGTCAGTGTGACATTTATAACAACATAGCATTAAACGCTTAATACTATCAGTCCTCACTCTATTTCTACAATATGTCTTGTAAGATGATGCTTAAATGCTTAGTTTTATGATCAAAGTTCTGTAGTTTCTAAACCTATAATCCAATGCAATACAATGAAGACTGAGAGATGAAGCCAAAGCCTTTCACATTCCTCAAAAGCCTTGATCATATCTGAGACTCACATTTTAGCGTGATTGCTTTTAAAAATGCTGGATGGATAATCAAACCCACATTTCAGTGTTTCAGTCTAATAAGTGCAATTTTTAAAATACGACTAACAATATAAAAGACCCTATGTTAACTTTATAAAAATCAATATAGATTAAAAAGACGTGAACTACAAGCTGAGGCTGGACATTTATGCAATTATACCATTAAAAGGACGTTTACTTTCTCTCCTATCTTAAATGCCTGCTTTGAGATTAATAGTCTCTCCACTGGACCTGGATTTGTGTTGAGAACATTAGGACAAGGATTGCATTGCCTGTCAGGAAAAGTCTTTCCTGTGCACATCAATATACATATTAAAAGTGCTATTCATGTGCGCAGCTGTGGTTTGGTAATGCTTTCACAATAACACAATTCAATAAGTAAAAGGGTGACACTTAAACTTACTTTGCCATTGTTACACATAACATGTATTTAGTATAGTGATAACAGCGAATTATGTATAATAAGCAACTGACACAAAACCGTTTCTAAATAAAGCTTATTATTAGAGTGCATTTTACAAGAAAATACTACTTTAGTCTCTCTACTGCAAAATTTCACATTCAATTCAATCAGCTGGTGTTTTTTTGGTAATAATTTGTGAACTTTACTAGCAACATTTGTGTGAAAACGAAGGCCCACAACATTTTTTGTCAGTATGCCTAATATTTATGCAACAAGGACACATTAAAATAAAGTGTGGCTTTGAAAAGCATTGATTTCTTATACTAGAAAAAAATGACTTGGGGCAAATTTTCCCTCCACGTAAATTAAATTCTTGTCCTCTCTTCACCACCCCTGTTAATAACAAAATGCAATACACAAAAAAATAACTGAACAAGATCTGCAAACGGACAGGATGACTCTTGCAAGTAAGAGAAGTAGAAAATTTATTGCAGTATTTGTTCCATCAGAGGCATGTGGGTCCCTTTACGCTGAGCAGGGCGACCTGTAATCGCAAATCTCCTTCGACACAGCCCTCCTCACAGACACTGCATGCTATACACAATAAATTACAGCCACACGGTGCTATCGTACAAAAATGGACAAACAGCTCAACAGAGAGAATCATCGTCATCAGCCAGTAAAGAAGGAGCTAAGCTATAGAAAGCTGCTTGACGCTAAGAAATCCGAAAGGAAAATGGAAAAAAATAATAATAATAAAAGGAAGAAAAAAGTAAAAACATCAACAAACTAATTCTTTCAACATTCAGTATATATTTAAATTTCTTTTATAGATATAAACAATATTTTTATGTTAAACTATGATACACTGGGAGTAGAAATCAAACAACCAGAAATCTGCTGCACAACAGCGAAGGAGCACCCATACAATGTTTCTCCAAACATTTTATTCCTGCGATACGACGATGCACTCTGGCGCAGAGGGCCAAAGGTCACCGCCAGACCCAGAGTGCATCAGAGAGAGAAAGAGTCTGTAGTGTAGAATAGCCGCTCGTGTTTGTGTGTGTTTGGCTGACCCAGGAGATGTTTGGCTGATAGGCATGTTGGTAGCTGGAGAGACGGAGAGAGTGTGTGTGAGTATGTATGTGTGTGTTGCATTAGGCTGAGAGGATCCGAGATGGGAGGTATGTGCGTGCGTTTACGTGTTATTAGCTGGAGTTCCTGTCCTTGGCAGCGTAGAGTGACCGTAGAGTCTGCGCCACTTTATGGTTGAGCTTGTTGCCACTGGTGAGTGTGATTTTTTTGTAGATGATGTCCGTCTCTCTGATGGTGTCCACCCAAGGCACCAGCTTGCGTCCGTCGCGCCGCTTGGCCTCGGTCCAGGTGCTGGAGTACGAGCCCGCCATCCAGTGGATGCTGTAGCTGTCGCTGTTCCTCTGGATCACGCGGGCGATCTGCGGCCGGTCTCTGTATTTGGGGCAGTGGATGGCGATGATGTCCAGTGCGCTGACGGACTCGTTCATGTTCGTCAACAGCAGGTCCGCCGAGTCTGCCGTGCGTCTCCCGCGTCGAGACGCCTGCGAAGACAGACACGGGAACAAAACATGAGCAACCACAGTCTCTAAGCTGCCTATTGGTGCGAATTTATTTGAATGTGCCCTTTTTACACCCTCATTGCATGTATTATTACACAGGGTTTCTGCAGGCTTACTGAAGGTAAAGACTTTAAGACCCTGCAAAGAAAATTTAGGGAATAAATTGAATGGAACCCTTTTGAGTTTTCATGCTCCACTGACAGAAGTTTGCTCGTTATAATCATAAACTCACTTATTTAATTTCACGAAACAAAAGAAATTAAAGCAATGTTTAGGCAAATTACAAGTTTTAAGGTCTTTTAAGACCCGCAGAAATCCTGCTATAATAGTAACAGCAGCAAACTGTATGAAAAAAAAGTACAATTAAAAAAATTAAAGGATAAATAAAAGATCTGTTTACAAAGAATAAGTCACAAAGAGGATTGGACTGGGTTGTTAAAGGTATGTGACATTGACAAAAAAAAAAAATTGTGAACAATAATACATTTAGCCTTTTTTTTTCCCACCGCTGCTGCTTTGGCTCTAGTCTACACATACGGCACACCGCTCTAGGTTGACAATCAGAGGTCTAGCTGTGTTGTATCGTTTTGTTCTCTCACCCCTGGTGTCCTTTCCTCTCCGTCACTGTACTCATCCTCTGAGTCAACAGTGTGGTGGTTTCGGGGGCTTGTGGCTGCTCCCCCCAGCAGTGCAGTGATGGCTTTATTCCTCACGTTTGCACTCGACTCTCCCTCCTCGTCTTCTTCGTCAGGGTCCAGGTGCTCCATCAGCAACTTAAACTGAAAATCAACCGTATAAATCAGCATTTCTGAACATTTTGATGCAAAGATCCGATTAATTAATGGATTTATTAACAGAAACTGGACTAAACTAAACATAGTTAAATACTAAAGTATTTTTAAAATTTGTCATATTACTACTGTTGTGTCATTATGTGGCTTTCTTGACAATCATCATTAATCGCAAATATTATGATAATTATTAAAACGTAAAATGTAATAAAGAGAAAGTAAAAAGCTCACATCAAGGTACTGTTTGACGATCTTCCTCTTCAGCTCATAAGTCATCTCTTCATGAACCTCATCATTCTGGAGGAAGTCGATGGTCTGGCGTGGACTGAAGTGAACAGATGACTTCCTGTTAACAGTTTTGTCATACACCTTTGCTGACTCTGTGGGAGAGTACTTCTGAATTTTGCTGCATTGGAAGAGAGCAGAATAAAGAGTAAATATAAAACCTAATCAAAATGGCATTCATTTCAGGATTAGTGAGATGCATGATGGTTGTTCGTTACCTGTCTGAGAAGCCGTAGAGGTTCTTGAGGTGTTGTTTGAGCACCAGCAGTAACAGTATGCCTTGAGATGCTCTGGCAAAGTCCAGGAGAGATGTTGTGTCGTCAGGGAGACGCTCCATGACAGCATCAGCATCCTCAAGGTCAGATTCTGAATCTGACTCGGACTGCTTGGCGCCCTCCGTGGGCTTGGGCTTCCTCACCCGCTGCCCCTCCTCATTCTCTTCATAATCATCATCATCATACTCTTCATCTCCGCTGTTCCTTTCTCTTTCCTCATCCTGCTCTCCCCTCTCCTCCTCTGAACCGTTGTGCTGCTGCTGTTGGTGCTGCTGTTGGTGCTGCTGTTGGTGGTGGTGATGGTGGTGGTGGTGGTGTTGCCGCCGCCGCCGTCGTCTCCTTTTCCTGCTCTTCCTGCCCGGAACCTTAACAAGAGACTGGGTACAACGATGGCTCGTTTAGAAGTCGTGGTGGAATTACTGTCACAGCCATCAGTGCATTAACATGACCATCCATGCTTACATCTAATAAACATCAGTGTACAGGGGTACATATACATAAATCTACACATAAATATAAAGGTATGGTAGTAATTACGGTAAGACTTTCGAATAGGGAACACTTCTTCAGTATTAACTATGACTTTTCCCTCAATAAATGTTCTGCTTAATAATTGTTAGTAAGGTAGTTGTTAAGCTTAGGTATTGAGTAGGATTAAGGATGTAGAATAAGGTTATATAGAATCAATATGAGCTTAAATAGTACTAATAAATGGCTAATATTCTAGTAATATGCATGCTAATAAGCAACTAGTTAAGAGACCATAAAATAAAGTGTTACCTAAAATAATGATTATTTAATACTGCTTTTTGTTTTTATTTTTTAAACGTAACAACTACCTTACTAGCTAATAATAAGCAGCAAATTGGGAATTTATTCAGGGAAAGTGGTAGTTAATAGTGAATAAGTGTTCCTTATTCTAAAGTGTTACCCAATTTAATTTTACAGAACAGAAGAATTAATTCAATGCTCACACCACCCTATTCTGATAATTTAGCTATATATGTTAATCTTTCAATAAAAATTAAAAAATAAAAATCTAAAATTGTATGCCGTAAATGTTGTGGCAGTACTGAATTAGATATTTTTAAGGCATTTTATCAAAGTTAGAATTTCATGACCATGACAACACTCACCACTCTTTCTATGTTGTTAACTAAAATGCTTTTTTTTTTTTTTTTTTGTAAAATCTATTAATAAGCGGATATACGGAAATCCATGTGAGTAAAGTGGGGAAAACATGTTCCTGATTATAAAAGGAAATAATGCATATTTTCAAGACTATTTTCCATCATCTTTTTGGCATTTAAAAATAAATGGCTCATTTATGCTGCCGTGCCTATAGGACTATGCAAACATCCTTTTCCCATTGCAAATGATCAACAGTACTTTGTTATGTTCACGCAGAGGCTGTGAGTTCACATTGCTCAATCCTTCAATCCAAGGATTCTTCCTAAAGCTGTGTTACACTGTGATAGGCTCCCAAAACAATCAGCGCTGAAATGTGCAACTCACACTGTTAAGGTCAGACACAAGCACTTGAGCACGCTTACCTCTTTAAATGTCTGCAGCAGGTTGCTGCCTGACACAGACAGTGTGATGTCTATATGATGCATGATGAACAGCGGCTCCTCCTGAGACTGATAGGGGAAGTAGGCCAGATTATCAGCGATGAACAATAGCATGTTCACCTCAATCTTCTGCTCGGACACCGAGAGAAAGACAGATGCAAAAGGTCAGTCTCAATATCACAACAAAGAGCCAACGACAGGAAGAGACAGACACACAAAGAGCGCTAACCGAGCTGTCGTCGAACAGATTGAGCAGTGAGATGAGGAATGCTCGCCGGTGTTGTCTGTTTGTGCGAACCATGCTGTAGAGGTGGGAACATTGAGCAGAATTGGACTCATCCTGACGGAAACCACGGATCACAGGTCCTACTGATCCCAAGACGGCCTGCTGCACTTGGTACGACATCTTCATCCCAGCTACAGCCTTCATCTGTAGAATAATTTAAGGTTTAGAATTTCATAGTTTGCAATAAGTAATTTACATCATCCAGTAACAACAATGCAATTTTATCACCTACAAGTCAAACAAAAAATAAAACCCTAGTAATCATCTTGGTAGTTTAATGTTTATATTTTATATATTCATTTACATATGTTGAGACGTATATGGCATGGTGTGTGGATTGGTGCTCACATGAATGAATCCAGTGTATTTCTTATCAATCTCCACCAGCTGCTGGTCAGCTTTGTTCCTCATGGTGGGCTCTGGGTCCGTGCCCATAGCGATCAGATATGGCACACACTGTGATTGGAAGGAGGAAGGAAAGTGACAAGTCCATGTTAGTGTGCAAGTTCTGCTGCCAAGGCTGTGACAGTGAAGAGTAGGACCACACCATTTTCTGTGTGGACTGAAATATAAAACTGTGCAATGGAATTAAATAGAACTGGAATAAAGCACTCTTAACTGTAGCTGAAAGCATTACTAAATTAGTCAAAAGCATTTAGGCAAGAACATTTATGTAAAGTCTGTGATCAGTATAAACAGTTTCATTCTGCAAGGGAACATTAAATTGAACAAAAAAATTATATTCATATAAATGCCATTCTTTCAAACATTCTGTTTGGTTTTGAGCAAAATATTAAGCAGCTCAATGTTTTCAACAAATAATGATCAGAAATATTTATTGATCAAATCAGCATATTAGAAGGATTTCTAAAGGATCATGTAACACTAAAGACTGGAGTAATAATGCAGAAAAAAAAATATTTTAATATTAATATTGCTTCACTGGTTAAAAAAACACTACAACTTATTATAGTAAAAATTATTTATTTTGCATGTGTGTTTCCTGGGAATCAACCCCATAAACCTGGTGTTAAACTATAACAATGACATAAAAAAACAACATACAAAGGGTCAAGATGTGCTGTAGTGTATGATTTTGTGCAGGACCAGTGATGACACTGACGCAGGGTATAGGGGGGTGTGTACCTGTACGGGGTGTATGAGTCCCTGGCTGAGGGTTAGAGCGATGACATTAAGGGCAAAGTGTCGTACGCTGGACTGCGTGTGGAAGAAAGACTCCAGAACCTGCTTCAAATAGAGCTGCATGATAGAACTGCTCATTCCAGAGGAAATGTCGCCCATCTCTTTCAGATCCTCCTGTTTTGACATTTTCTGCCCTGAAAAGACAAAAACACAACAAGCTTTTCTAAGGACTGTATTGAGTTAATAGAGCCCTATGGAGTTTTACAGTCTTTTGTTTGTGTAGTGAATGCTGTTAATATCCAAATCATACTAGCAAGTTTAAAACTGCTGAGTGAACAAAAGTCATGGTCACTCACACTCTCTGTCAGCCTCCTGCATGCGAGAGTCCTCCTCCTGGAGATACATCTGGAGGTTTTTTAACACCTGGATCTTCAGCGAGATAAAGCACCGCTTATCAGACAGAAGCCCGTTATACAGAGACTTCACCTCTGGAACAAACATCTGACTCGGGTGCATGATTAACAGGAACCCTGCAGGACATGAGAAAGACAATTTTTTGTTTTCATCTAGCAATTTATTTTATTATTCAGCAATTCAAATATCACTATTCTGTAACAAAAAAAGCTGAGAAAATATAGAATTATGTATGACACAATAAACACTACCCAGTTGTACTTTTAAATAATTTTTACTGTTAACTACAAAACTGAACACAATGGGATTGTTTAATAATAAAAAACATACAAACAAAAACAAACAAAAAAAACGTTGCCTTGGCAATTACCTGAAATAATTTTTAGTACTTTAAAATAACTAAAAGTAATATAATAATAACTTAATTTCATTTTAATTAAAACTGCATAGAAATAATAATAATAATAATAATAATAATAATAATCAAAAACATTAAACTAAAGCACGTAGCAAAAGTACTAAAATTTTACAAAAAAAATAAAACAACACCTTAAGTTAAAAATTAAAATAAATAAATAAAAATAAATTGTATTAAAATTATGAAGAAAGAAAGCAAGCACCATCTTACCCAATCCAATTATGGCTTTGCATTTAACTTCTTCATCCTCGTGATTGGTGAAGTACAGTAATGATTCCAAAACCTTCTCCTTTATCACAACCTGTCGATAACAATGCAAGATTAAATGAAGAATAGTTAAACATACCAAATTCAATGAAATCATACCACAGCAGTAAAACAGAAAATAAAAAAAACTAACAATTTTAAAAATGTGTGATAATATAATACAAAAAATATATGAAGATTAAAAGAAAAAAATTAATTAATTAAAAACAAGCAATCTTGGGGTATTAAAGAGCTAAATATACAAAGACTTGCTTCTGTAAAATTTGTGTTACTTTGTTTTATTTGTGTTAAAATTCTGCGATACCTTAGTGGTGCCCTTGAACTGCTCCAGGTCAAAATCGAAGTGTCTGCAGAGAGCTCCCACAGTGAAGAGAGATCTGAGCAGGGCTGGTTTGGTGGCAGCCAGTGCCATGCTGTTCGTACCCTCCTGATGCTGTAACTTTAGCTTAGTCAGAGCCCCATAATAACGGTTAAAACAGGCCCATACAAACTTATAATTATGAGTCACTTTATTCACTATCGCACCCAAACAGCTCACACAGTACTGGACAACCTGTGCGAAAGGAGAAAGAACTTAGTGGGATGTGTAGAAATAGGATGCAAAAGTGTATCTGTAACTACTACTTTAAGATTAATGAACCATACAAATGAATATTTTTATTATTATTTTAAAAAGATACACAAATCGTACTAGAAATCATTTTTGTCTGCTAAGTTAATCAAATGTTATTTCCGATAAGTGAACTGGAGATATGAGTGGGTGAGAGCAGGTCACTTACGGTCATGCCATATTTTAAGATGAGCTTCATCAGGTCTTCTTCAATAGTGGTCAGGAAGCTCTCACTGGGGTGATCCATCAGAGGAACCACAAGCTCCAGGATCTTTGCAACGTTACAAATCACCATGAAGTCACTCTGAGACTGTAAAAAAAAAAAAAAATGCATTATTCAAACATTGAAGAAAAAAAAAAAAAAAAACATCAAATGAAAATCTTGACATATCATTATCTTATAAACATTAGTAGTATATGGCCACTAGATGGCAGAATGACCTCAAATATCTCACTGGCAGGTACTCAGCATACAGCCCTAAAAATCATTTGTATTTATTCATTTATACAAATTCTATTATTTTTCCATTTTAAGTTTCAGTCTTTCTGGATTTCATTTATGGTTAAATAACATTTCATAACCAAAAACCATACCTAATTAATTGAAATAATCAAAATTACAATTATATGAAAATACAATTTAACAATAATTTATTTAAGGTTTAACAAAGCTTGAATTTTTGGTGCCCTATGAAATGCATTTTATTTCCCTAAATTCCAATTATTTCCATGCATTTTTTCTTGATGTTTTTTTTTTCTTGTGTTTCAATTTTCGGGGGTTTCTGTTTTAATTGTTGAATTTAATTAATAAAAAAATATATTAAATCTTAACAGTAAAGCCTAAATAAAACCAATAAAATATTACAATTTAACACAAATTTAAAGTTTAGCAAAAAGTTTTTATTTTTCGCAAATGTGTTTTCAGTCTGAACTTTTCTGGATTTTAATTAAACAATTTTAATGCTTCAATAATTTTTACATTTTAATTTTCAATAATGTTTTAAAAAGCGTGTCCAATAAAATAGAATTTTTAAAACTTTAACATTTTAATCACTTCAGATTTTGTTCTTCTTTTTAACATTTTTTTCCCCCATGTTTAATTTTCCTACATTTTTATTCACTACAAATGTATCATTACAAATACAAATGCATAGAGCTGAAAAATAGCAGATTTACTGTTAAAATGAAAAGTCTGAACTTACACTGCACTTGGTGGTGAGGTAGGGCTGCATAGTCATGGCATGCTTGACCATAAGCTGCGCTCTGATCTTACTGAACAGATACAGCGTGGTGATGCATGCGACTAACCGTGTTGAGTTCACACTCCTGTGCTCTGCACACAAACAGCATCACAACAACAACTTCATACATTTTTTGGGGAAAAAATAGCAAAAACAAACTTATTAATAAATGCATTACAATAACTAACTATCATTAAACATTTTATTTATTTATTATAAAAACTTCATTAAATGAAAATAAAATAAAAACATAAAAACAAAATGTTTGTATAAACAACAAAAACTACAAACATAAGCAGCACGTAAATGAGTGATGGCTGAAAAAGTTGTTCTGTTTTTGATTCATTTAATTAAAACTACTTTAACCCTATTGTATCATATGATACAAAAATTTCTAAGACCTCTTAAATAATCATCATGACCAAAACTTCGCTGAAAAAAAATCTACTACATGCTTACTCTTATCTGAATTTCATCTTAATATCTGGCTATATAAATATTAACAATTTCAGTAAATTACTTTTTTTTTTTAGCTGTACAAAAATTGAAGTGTATATATATCTATATTATATAACTATATTCTCCTAAATAATACTACATGAAACTAGTGCTGTCGATCAATCAAAAAGTTGAACTAATCCATTTTTCTGAAATTAATTGCGTTTTTAAAATATACTTTTATATTATTGCAATAATTTCCCATCCACTCTTCAAATTAATGTGAAAACAACAGTGTATTTTTAATATTCGTGATAATAATGGCATCTTTTATGACTGAAGGAGAGTATTACAGTCACCAATGCTACTGACGTCTCTATGAAATTGTTCTTTTTTCCCCTAATATTTAAACATTGACGATTCAACATTACAGTATAACTGAGAGCTATCAATTTTAACATTTTGACTTTTTAACTAAAATTACTTAAGTGAATCTTCACATATACCCAATATAATAAATGTCTTAACTGTGAGCAAGTAGGAAATATAAAGAAATTGAATAAAGTTATCAAGCACTAAATTCTAAATGAAAAACAAAGGTTATTGATTTCCTCTTTTGTCCTTAGATTTACAGATATCACGGCAGCTGGCTTATTAGGTTATTTGGCTGCTATTAATTTATGTAATGCCAGAGTAAAGTAAAGGCAGAACTTACTTTTTTCTGACAAAAGCAATATAATTCAATATTTCTATCTGCTGAATGTAAGCTTTTCCAAATTCCAAGCTTGCCAGCTGCATGCGTGAAAATTACCAAAATAAATCTAGGAATTATTTTATTGTTGTATTTTAAATTAGCGGGGTTGAGGTATCAAAAGTAGCTACATAACTAAGCTATTTTATGGATGGTAAAACAAATCAGGTTTCTAGTAGCATGTGCATACCTGCAAGTGCCTCCTCGTATTTGAGGATGTACTCCACAAGATTGTCCACCAACTGAACACAGGCCTTCCTGGCTGGCTTATAGGATGAGTCCTCCTCTGACTTTAAAAGCTATAAAAACACGAAACACTGTGAATTACATCTCTACAATCATCCAAACTAGAGACCAGCAGACGGAAACTGATTTGACTTGAAAACACTTACATTCTGCAGGAGCTGCTCAAACCAGTCATAGCCGGTGTCCTTACACGCAGCGACCTGCAGTACAGTAAAGAAAAAGATGAGCTAGGGAATGAGGCACCATTTCAAAGAAAAAACATTTTCACACTAGATTTTTAGGTATTTTAATTTTCTAAAAGAGCACGTCAACTTTTCCTTGTCAGAAAAGATGCCAAGTGCGAACACGCCCATATGCTGTGTTTTCCAGCAAGTGGCAACCCAGGATATCAAAATACTATTGGTTAAACAGGCAGTGGGCGGAGTCACACAGACCAAAAAAAAAAAAAAAAAAAAAAAAAAAAAAAAACTGACATTCTGACAAGAAACCCACATTTTAAAAGCAGAATAACTTACTATAGCTTTGATTTAAGTACAAGTAACAAGTACGCAAACCTAGCATTTTTCCTTAATATCTGCAAACGTAATATGGTATTTTTATGCTTTAGTGCCATTAAAAAAAAAAATTACATACAGCACCTATTTTCTGTATGCAGCAAGGAATCATACTATAGTTCCCTTAATTGCAAGGGTTAGGATGCATTTCATATGAACTAATCCAGGAAAGCAAGACTAATGTCCTGCAAAAAAAATGCAGCAATTGAATTTCTCACTGCCGATGCAGAAACTGCCTTGAGGGAGAAGCTTACATTTTCTGCATATCTTGCATCCCATCTGCTGCAGAGAGATGCAAGCACTACTGGAAGGTCTTTTGTTTTGATAGTAAAAGCAGAAGGTATGAAAACATGTCTTTCTAAGTGTTATATAGATATATATATACACTTATAACAGTTCAACTGACCACATCAGTGATGTTGAGAATCTTCCTATTCATTGTTTCTTTGTCGTGGCTGGCTGTGGGTGTAAACCACAGCTTCTGGAATGTTTCATTCACCAGTTTCTGCAATGAGAGAAAGATTGTTAGCACGTTTGGCAATAACTGAAAAAACCTATGACAACAGAGGATGTGGTTGCACCTTGATGCCCTCCTCGTCATTGACCCTGCGGATCATCTTCACACACATCTCTGTGATCTTACTGAAGTTGGGCTGTTCTAAACAGATGTCTCTTAAAATCTTGATCACCCTCTTCCTCACGCTGATACCGGTGTCCTAGAGTGAAAGCACATAAAATCACTTTACACTTCACACAGATTATGTGTACAATAATCAAAATACGTTTTTTGTTGTTTTTTCAACATGAAGGAAAAATGTCCACAGCATTTGGTCTCCAACTCAATTTTTTGCTAATTACTCCAGTTTTCAGGGTCACATGATCCTGCAGAAACTATTGCAATATGCTGATTTGCTGCCCAAGAAACTTCTTTATGATCTTGAAAAGTTATGATGTCACAAAGTTGTGGTGACACATTTTCTCAGGATTTTTTTGGTTTAACAATAAGAAAAAAGCATTTAAAAAAATTTTTTTTATGATTATAAATGTTATATTCTTCATTTGTGTACATCTACATAAATATACAGATACTGTTTAATGTGTCAGTGATTGAAGCTTTACATTTTGCTCCTTAAGCCTTCAGTGATCTGAAATGCAGTCATACCAGTATCCTCTCGATGAGCATGTCATAGTACTGCTCTGTCAGCTGAGGTCGACTCAACACAAAGCGTCCCAGCAGCTCGACCGCTGCTTCCCTCACACTGGTGGAATTATCCATTAACCGGCCATGAACACCACGCTGCATATCAGACTACACAATAGACAAACAAACCAATTAAACATCAACTCTGCCACATTTACCTATAGTGTTGTGCTGGCAGATTTAATTCATTTTTTACCCTGGCCAGTATACTGGGGTCAACAGCCACCACCTCAGACAGACACTTCATGGCTTTGGTCCTGACAGCTATGGCACTCTCCCCTAACACTCTCAGAATCTAAAAGCACAAAAAGAAGCATTTGTCAGGTACATTAATACCTGGTGGAAACAGATTATGTGCATATTTCAGACAAATCTTCTCACCTGTGTCAGGTAGATGTCAAAGCTCTGAGAGAAGGGTCTGGTGGAGGCCAAGTAGCGTACGGTAAGGCAGGCGTCCTCATAGTCCATAGTGTCTGAATTCATCCTGACGAATTATTTATTTGCCATTAATAGCGCAATATAACCAATATAACAGTCTTGATGGAAGCTGAAGATGTTACATCATTAAAGAAGATATTTGTGTGGTAATACCTGAGAGTAGCAAATTGATTAGGAATTGATTGAACGACAGAGTGGAGGAATTTCTTGCGTGTTTCTGCACGTTGCATGATGTCTCCGGTGGCTTGGAGTTCTTTGGCATGCTGCGTGCCCTCTGAGTCCTCCTCCTTTTGATTCTGACTCCTCATGGCCTTCTCAGCCTCCGTAGTGCAGTCTCTGAACCACTGAGCGATGTAAAATTTGCGTGCAAACTACAATACAAAATCAGATTGAGGAATTTTGACATTACGGTTTAAGAGCAGAATTAACTACCATATGTTATTAGTATTACAACAATATCACAATTTTTATTATTACTGAGCTCATATTTGTAAACTGCTAATTTAAAAAAAAAAAAAAGAATTATTAAAAAGCATCATTAATAAAAAACAATTATTACTGATATCTGCTATGAGTAAAATTTATTTTTGTGCATGTCCATTATTGTTACTGTTATAAATTATAAATTAATTACAAATTAAATTATATCTCATATAGTATCAAACAGAAGGCAACTTGTCATTTAATATTACTATTTTCTGCCGTTAATGGGATATTATTTTAAAAGTTAAGTGTCATTAAAGTTCTAAAATAACCAATAGAAATATGGAACAAAACAAAAATCCTCTAGGTATACTTAAAGTACCTATTTATCATTTAAAGGATTTTCTCCGCCAACTTGTATTAATAATTGTAAGCATAAACCTTTAGTGCAAAAGGCTTTTTAGGACAATGGGAAATAACTTGAATCTTGCATGTCTAAACATTAGACTCGTACTGTTATTCACTGTGGTGACATTAACCACAGGCAACCTTAGATCCTCTTTAGATTCTGAAACTTGATAAAAGCAAAACTCATAGCTGACACCATCCCTACATAAAGGCCACAAGAAGAGCATCTGAGCTGGACTCACAGTGAGGGCAGGGTCTGTTTCTGCATTTTCATCCATATAATCCAATAAGGCTTTTTGTAGCCGCTGAGTCTCGTCACCCTCCGAGCTCTAAACACACAGAGAAAAAGCATTGGGGGAAAAAAAAAAATTGAGTGTTTTTCGAGATCAACATGTGTAATATTATTTGATGCAGTCAACATGTGCACATGCCTCTCTGATGATGCGGTCGATGGCTTTCTGGTCCATCCTGCTGGTGACAGCATCTTTCCTCAATCTGGCTGCTACAGTACCCAGATAGTCCAGTGATGCCACTCGCAGTGCCATCTCTGTCTGCTTGTTACTGAACTGGTGCACCTGAGAACAGAGTATGAAGGGTCAAGGGTCACTGAAGAAGAACCAACCACTGTATGTGTTTCACTGCAATCACTTACCGTATGTTCTTTTATGTTTTTTTATTAATAATCTTTTTAGAAACCTTACAATTATTACTAAATATCAGGGGTTCTTAACTATACTTTGTCTGCTTGAAGGCTTGTTTCAAAAACAATTTATATTTCACGAGTTCACGCTTCCTCATTAATAATCCAATAGAATAAGCATGTCTGGCGTGCTGTCCGGGGAGAGGGCGGACTCCGAGCCCTAGGGATTTTAACCCCTAGGCAGCAAGGGTTGGACTGAGCTCAGCGTCCGGCCCAAACCCTGAGTTTGAATCATGTTTAAATGCATATAAATTGTGAAAAACATTATTATTATATTTATGATAACATAATTTATATTTGTTAATTTCATAGTTTAATTTTGAAAAAAATTATTTTAATTAACACAGATCGCCAAAAGCTCCATCATAAATATTTTTACGTTTTTATGTTTAGCTCGGTCAGGGGAAGTTAATGCTCTGTTGCAGATAACGTGATTGGCTGTGGCTTGTTCATACCAGTAATCTTCCCAGCAGGCTAAGCAGTAATTCTGAAGCAGGCCACTCAGGTTTGTTGACCGTAGACAGCAGATCCTGCACAAAATTCTCAAACAGCGGCCTGTAGTCTTCCTCCCCCTGTTTACTCCCACACCTGAGATATAGTTACAATACAGAATACAGACAGTGAGTACAACACACACATACTTCGTAAAGGAAAAGTGAAAAATAGGAGGGATGTTCTGACTTCTTGAGGAAGACAGAGAGGAAATTCTGAGCCGTCCTTCTGGCCGTTTCATACGAGTTGGTGATGAATACATCATCGTCAACCTGAGAAATGGTTTAATCCTCATTGTTAATATAGACTGCAACCGACAACAGCCTTCACAGCAATAGTACTAATGTAAGGCTAGCTCAACTGGTGTTTGGTGAGTATCAAGTACCTTTTTGTGATCGTCTTCAGAGTCCTTTTCAGAGGGCAGATGGACCACGCACTGAATTAGTTGCAGCACCAGAGCGCTAACCATTTGAATGTATATCGGCTCACCCTCAGCATCACTACTGTTCAACCTAAACACACAGACAGAATCGACATTCAGGAAATGCTTGTGTTTATCACAGATCAACAGCTTAGGCAGAACTGCCATCTGAAATTAGGCAGTCTTATCAATACCTAAAGTTCCTGAGGCTGCGTTTGCTGGTGGGCAGTCTGGCCAAAGAGGTGAAGATCTCCTCGAGAATTAACTGTCTATGCTTCTCGTAGCGAGAGAACACCTGAGACAAAGAGAGAAGTGAAATGCCTCTATTAGTGTCATGTTTTGACAGTTTAATTTATATTACACACACACACACATATATTTTAAAAAGATTTTCTTTGGTTGCAAAACAAAAGCGGAATTCCCAATTTTAAACCAGAATAAGTATTTAGGAGAAAAATCACAAAAATGAATTGTACTGTTATAATTGTAGTTATATAAATTAACAATGTGATTATGTTAATAGCATAATTTATTTCAGAATTACATTTTGCAATTATTTTAATACATTTTGGCATAAAATAAGAAATAAAAAAGGGGAGACATTCCTGACAGAAGGAATGGTGAAAATGGCTAAATAGCTTTGTTAGTTAATTTCACCATTTAATTTGATTAGATGTATAGTAGTATATATATTTTATAATTCTAAATCTCTGTTTTGTTTTTTTTTGTTTTTTTAAAGATAATTTTTTTTCTCTTTTTTTATGAAGTCATGCAAAATAGTTTAATGACTGGCAAGATGTCATTTTAAAAAATGCTTTCACTGCATGAGAAGCCAAAAAGACCAGGTTGTGGAGCTAATCCAAGAAAACATACCGCCGTAACCAGCTTTATGGCACACAGCTGTAGTTCACTGACATTCTCCACAAAGAAAGGAGTTATGCCCATTGAAGAGACCTGCAGAAGAACAAAAACACAGTGTGATACAACATACATAATGCAAATAGAGCAAAGTACGCTGCATTGATCAGTTCCTACCTGCAATATAGTCGTATCAGTCATCAGCTGAATTTCCAGCAGCTCCGAGATGTTGCTCACGACGTCACACACTTTGTTATAGAGCATGATGATGACTCTCTGCTTGGCGGTGGAGCACTTGGCTCGCTTTGCTTTGGAGCTCAGCATGGAACCTGAAACCACACACAGTTCATACCACATCAAGATGTTAGGAAGTAGTTCATTTACATTTACAAACAGATGACATTTAATTTTAATGTACTGGTCATTTACAACGCTGGAAGTACACACCAATATAAAAATGTCCACAAAAAAAAAATTATAATAATAAATTTCATTCATTTATAAAATATGTCTTTTTAATAATATATAAAAAACATTTACATTTGCTCAATAAGATTTCAAATATAATACTATTCTACAAACTCAAATACTGCACTTGACTGATCTTTCACATTTTTATTTATTTGTATATATGTCAGGCAATTAATGCAACATAATTGTTCTCCTTATGATTTTTTTTTCCTTACTTGAAGGGCACATCTTTTTTTTTTTCATCATACATTTGTCAAAAAAGACACATCAGATTTAGTATGAACAGGCCTTCAGCAGCAAGTAAGTGATTCTCCAAAAAAATTATTTTTAATACAAATATTTTTTCCATTTTTATATCAGAATTTATTCAAAATACTTTTCTCTTTTTTATTTTAAGGGTACATTTATAGACATTAAAGACATTAATTTTTGGAGCTAAATATTTCATTATTTTGTATCATTTAAATAATTATATAATTATATAAACAGGCTTTCAGCAGAAGTGAAGTGTCTCACCTCCTTTAGGGTCGATTCTGTAGACCGGATCATACTGTGGGTAAAGAGTATTTTGCAGGTGGAACTTAGTGTACTGCAGAACTCTCTCTATCACATCTTCAATGTACACGGCTTTGGGCATGTGTGTTGATGTCATGATGTTCAGTGCTGTCAGACACGCATCCGCTGATTTGGTCACACGCTCCATGATGAGATCCCGCCAGAGACGCTCCTCCTCCTCATCGTTATCCTGATGAAGACCAGAGAGAAAAGACTGAGGGAAAGCACTGAACTACAAGTAAAGGCATCATTTGAAATGTTAAAGTGTCACTTGAAAAACCAACATGATTATGGAACAAAGTGATTCTTACATGGTTCATAAGTGTAGAAAGACTGGATCCATCCAGAATGTTCTTCTCCAGAATATTCAACAGTTTCACCAGTTTATCAGAGGGAATCTGGGCATTAGAGGGAAAAAAACAACAGAATGAGCTATACAGCCAGAGTGGATGTTACAAAAAATAAGATTTGTTTTTTTGAGATTTCTGTGCTTAGGGTTACGTACTGCATACAAACCCTTTATGACTTAAAAAAAAAAAATTGTATTGCACTTAAACTTTTTCAGATTTTAGGAGAGCACTATCAGACAGATACTCTTTATAGAAGTACTATTATATAGATTTCATTGGGCTTTTAACAATAGCATAGTATAGAGTAGTATACAATAATGTATCTCTTACCCTGCAGGTGATGCCCATGGCTTTTATCTTAGCAGATTCACTACCCAATTCATTTAGCTGCTGTTTCCCTAACAACAGCTCCTGAGGGATCTCATCATCATCTGAGAACAAACAAAAGTCAACAAAGAAGAGTCAAAAACTGAAAGGTGGTCAAATCTACAAAAAAAAAAAAAAATATATATATATATATTGCACTACTCTGACCATTAAAGTCCACATCCTCAAGATTCTCCAAGATGTTGTCAATACTCAATGAGAACCGCTTAAAAGTGGAAGAGTCCATCATTTCTACGGAAAAAAAGAGGGAAAATACAGGGAATTAATGATTATCGTTCTGATGAAGAAAATTCTGGGTGAGAAGATTGAGAAAGAGGTGAAAAGATTTACCTTCAGGTGTTAACTTGGGCTCATAAGCTTTCCTCCTCTTCTGCTTCTCTTTCGTCTTTAAACGTCTTGCAACTGAAAAAAAATAATAATAATCTATAAGTCAACCACTAATAAACCATTTCAAGAAATTTCAGAAAAATCTCAAATATGAGGACACTAAGTTTTGGAGCTGATCTTTGCTTTCATAATTAAATGCTCATAGGGATAGTTCATCCAAAAATAAAAATTATGTCAACATCATTTTTTTTAGAATCTTTTATGTTTTGATTGCCTGAACTTTTAACGGAGGGACAGAAGTCTTACGGGTTTGCAATGAGATGAGAGTGAGTAAATGACAGTTTTAATTTTTGGGGTGAATAATTCATTTCATATACACAATAGTTTGTAGCTAACCATCACTAAGGCTGGGGGGAGGTGAATCTTGGTCAGAGTCATCAAATCGGCTGCCTGAGCCTCTGCGCGCGTCGTAGCTTCCTCTTCGATGCTCTCCCGAACTCCTTCGGTCACGGTCCTCAAACTCCCACGTTCTATCACGGTCCTTCTTCTGGCGTTTACGAGATGCTGGGGGAGAAAACAGTAAATGTAAATAAAGTTAAGTAAGTAAATAAAACAAGGATTACTAAAGAACATTTATACAAAGTACTGTTTCAGCTTTTCTATGTCTATGGCAAGGAGGCATCAGTTTTGTTGAAATAATAATTCTATTACTGTTTTTTAATGGATGTATTATGCAGTTAAGGGAAATCAACAAGTGTCCAGCATGCACATGAACTTACTACTGTTCAAAAAACATCCCAGGATGCACCATGTGAACTTATTTAAGACAACGTGCAGTTAGGTTAGGATTAATATTGCATTTGACTTCTTGATTTGGTGCTCCTCTTTATGTGGAAGCAGAAAGTTATGATTACAGTGGTGCTACTCACAGAAATCCTCGTCCTCTGAGCTGTCCTCTGCATATTTAGGCCTCTCATTGACAGTACTGCGTTTGCGTTTGTTCATCTTTACCCGCTCACACAGAGGCATGGTGGACTCGATCTCTGCCAGCAGCTCAGGAGGAAGATCCTTCAGTACTGACGGGTCTATTCCACCTGTGCACAGAGACTTACGCTCAACTTGCATTGCCTACAGCACACACAGGGTTTGAAATCCTCTCCTTTATATTATCAACTGTATTTGGGACTAAAAAAAAAAAAAAAAAAAAAAGAATATCTCACAATGGTCTTAACAAGCTTATATACATTGACCACCAGGAATGTCAGAAGTACAGATACTTCAGAATACAAGCAGCAGTGGTAACCCAAAACCCAAATTAAAATCCAATTTTAGTAGCGGCAACGATTGATATACTTTAATAATCAGACACCAATGTCAAAAATATTACAGTAATATCCAAGAAGAACAGAAAGACTGCTTTGTTAAGTTGATCTGCGAATCTTGGAGGAAAAAAAAAAAAAAAAAAGGACAAATTCAAAGGGCTGTAAGTATGTTATAGGTGACAACAGCCTCATGCACATATGAATGTTTAGGAGGTTTTTGTATTTTTTTGTATCAGAATAAAATCATATAGGCTATATATATATATATTTATTTATGTTTTTTTTATATACATTTAATTACGCTTGCATTCTTTCAATTACTCAATATTTACTTGACTGATATTGCTGTCAGACACCGGAAACATTTTCAGGAATAAATAAAAAGAATCTTAGAGATCTTATAGTGCGATATCTTGAGTGACCATTGCTGATTTTAATAAACAAACTTAAAAAAAAACCAACGCTTAGAATATCTGAAAAATCTGAAAATTTTTAATGTACAAACGAAAGTTAGTAAACTGAAATGAAATTAGTGTAAGTAAGAGGAGAAAAAAATTGGGGGGAACAATTAAGTTATATAGAAATATTTACAAAGACAAAAACTAATGAAACAGACAAAAGCACATAAATATAATTAAAAGAAAAAAGAAAAAATCTAAACGAAAAAGCTGAATTATAAACAGAAACTCATTCAGAATATGAATACTGTAATAGTAAATCGGCCTAATACTAAAATGAAACTGATTTGTTTTTTTTTTTAATTTGCTGTCTCCAGCCTGTTTTACATCCTGGCCTTCTACTGATAAAATGGTGATGACATCATCCTTAAAAAAATAAAAAATAAAAAAATTTCAGATTTCAGATCATTTTTGTGATGCGCTCTTGAAAGCAGCATCCAATTATTTACAAAAGCACAACTGTTTTTAATTGTGAATGTACACAAATTAAATAAAAATTTAGAATAGTTTCGAACAATCTCTTATTTTTGAGTGAGTATTGTAAGATCTTTCCACTTTTATAAGGGAAAAAAAATCAACTGATCCTGCCGGCCCCGCACAGATTAAACTACTTTAAACTCAAAAACTATGATATCCTGCACAAAATTAGGCCTAATAAATTATAACTTTAAAAATTATAAAATTATAACAACCTCTTAAAATTCAAACGAAGCATTTAAAAAAATATATTTAAAAAAAAAAAACACCAAACTGGTAACAGTTCAGCTCTTACCAGCTGGAAAAATCAAGAAACATTTTGCATAACTACCCTTTTACAAGCAGCCAAGTAATACATTTCCCTGCCTGGCTGTTCGAACGGAAAATCTTGTTCTCAGAGCGGGAAATGGTCATTTAACTGGAAAGAGCAAAGACAAAAGGAGTTCCCCTACCTTTCCCAGATCTCCCAGAGGAGAGCCTGTTCTTGCCAGACTTGGAGCCGCGTGAGTCTCTCTCCCTCATGAGCCTCTGCACCTCATCGATGGAGAGTTTCTGCAGAACAACCACAGGCTTGACAGACTTCTTCACGTCCACCTCAGGTTCCAGTCTCTCCAGCCGCACACACGGCTGCTTCCAGCCTTCTGGAATATCTCCTGCTCCGAGATCTTTCCTGATTTTGGGAATGGTGAAGTTTTTAAGCACTCCCGAACTGGTGTTTTCGCCCAGCATGTACGGAGGAAGTTCTGCGGGTTTACTCCCCGACTGAGCTGCCCGCTGTGTGCCGACATCACCGTGTCGTCCCTCGGGTCTGTGCTTCTGCCGCGAGGTATCGGGCTGATGGCGGTGTTCTGGAGCATGGTCGTGCTTGTGTTTGAGGGCCTTCGGAGTGACCCCTTCCTGCGGCTCCTGAGGCCAGCGCTGAGCCTCGCTGGCAGGGATGGGCATGCCCATGCAGGCGTCCTCCACTCTGCCCGCTTGCTCCAAGCTCACTTGCAGGCCTGGGCGGCTGGCGCTGGTGCCGGCGGCGCTGGCCTCCTGAGGGGCGAGCCTGTGCCCTGCATTAGCCCCTCCTCCTCCACCTGGAGCCCCAGAGCCTGAACCAGCTGTGCCAGCTGCGCCTGGCTCCTGCGGGTGAGAGTCCTGTTTGCGCTTCTTCAAAGGCTTATCTACAGAGAGAAAGAGATCTTAATTTTTATCATGAAAATTGAGGGAGGGTTCTTATTAATGAAAATAATGCCAAAATGTGGGTCATTAAGGCATAACAAAACAATTTGTCCAATTTTAACTACCATTTAATATTATTTTTTGCCCTTATTTTGATAGGCCAGTTTAGTGGTGGGAGAGAGGGAGATAGAGGAGGGCGAGTTTGGGAGCTTTGGTAACTAATATATATTTCAAATGAACGCCGTTCCTAAGAATTTTCAATTGATAAATCTAGAAGAAAAAATGACCATATATACAATATAATAGATATAAAATATATTTTATACGTAACAAGAAAATTTCAGCATATTAAAATTAGGGATGTCAATTTTCGATCATTTCCACATTCGATCGTTGTTTAAATTAATGATCAATTAATCGATTAATCATTAACCTTAATACTGTAAAATGCATCTGGGCATAAATAAAAGGCTAGTAGCAGGATATTAAAATGAATAGATGCGATTATGATCATTTGATAAAATTCAGAGAGCGCGCTGTAGTTACGCATGGGATCATTCTACTTTGCGCTTTTTCAGATCCCGCCGCGAAAACCGCTGAACGCACCTCTTTAAAGGGTTTAATGGCACTCATTCTTTCATATAACACCATAGCAATGTTTGCAATTTACATGATCGGGATTTAAAATAAAAAGTTTTCAAATGAATGCATGGCGCATAGGGCTGTGACGCACGGTCAGTGATGGCTTCTAAAACCACCGGCACTGCTACGGCAAAATATAGGCCTCCTCTTCCCCATCTGAAACATTTCACTGTGAGTATTATGACACAAGTGAGCTACAAAGCTTTGTTAATAAGAGAAATAGCAGGTAAATGTTACATCGCGACCATGCTTTTGGATTCATGCCATTTTTTTTCTCCAAATCCTTGCTGTCTCACTCTCTAGATTCACAGGTTTATTTTATTGTTGTTTATTTTTAATCATTGTTTTCACATAATGTGGTAAACGCAGGGGAATGAAAGATTAATACTTCGTTACTATCACTTAAATTGTTACCGCATTAAAGTTAAATCATGGGTTTTCTCTAGAAACGTTAATGAAACATGGTCAGTAGCCACAAATTAATATGTTGTAGGGACGAATGAACGAATTTTAGGAATGAATACATCTGTGCTGTTTGCGTTGGCAGCCCTGTCAAAGTGAAGTACTTACAAACATGATAATAAAACATGTCTTGTTACTACATTTCAATACAAAGAAACTTTGTGTTGTATCGGTTTTACTGTAGGTTTAAAGTTTGGATCATATTAAAAGCGTAGTTTGTACATTAGTAAATTATTTTGTGTGAAAGATTCAGCCCCTTCACGGTCACTCACAGCTGTTTGCGCATGAGCCGCACACACCCCAAAATAAAACTGATTAATCGACCATGATAGCTTTAATCGATTGCATCTCTTATAGACAAATACTCAACCAATCATCGATTAATCATTGACATGCCTAATTAGAATGATTTCTGAAGGATCATGTGACACTAACAAAATGTACTAATAACGATGAAAAATAAATACATTAAAAGACTCTTAATGTAATAATACTTTAATACACGACTATTTTTTACTGTATTGCAGTCTTGTTGAGCATAAGACACTTTAAATGACTGTGTAGCTAGGGTCTTAGCCTCAGGCGTCATGCCCACAGACCGTTGGCTGAACATCCGATGCATACGGCACAAGACACTTCAGGAGTTTCAAAGATGTCATCAAAGAACAAAGAAACCCCCATGACGCCAAACCCCTTCACAAAAGAAGATGTCGTAATTACAACTGTGATGACGAGCGCTTATCAGGATCAACTAAACGCTGGATTTTCAAAAGTATGTAAAAAAAATATTTAAAGTTCACGGCATATAATCTTTAAAATACAGAGTTGTTCACACCGGTATGTTATTGTTGCGACATTTCCACGCCCCCAAATGTGACACTGAATGAAGAAAACTGATTGGTTGAAACGGCCTCACAAGGGCCTTGGCCAATGAAAGCTGCTATTGATTCAAGACCTACAGCTGTCAGTCTGGCCACACGAGACTAGTGTATAGCTAAACTGTTGGATATACTGTGTTCAGCTAAACTGTGTTCAGCCTGAATATGTCTCAGAAAGGGGATATTAGGGATGACTTATTAATAACTATCTTCCATAACATAAAAATAATCATCTGTATGCATCGTGTATGTATGCTATATTTATCACTCAAGTTTCTATATCAGTGCATGTCTTGGAGAAAATGTGTTTACTTGCATCTTACCTTTATCCTGCACCTCTTTAGCACCACGGTCCGTTTCCATGGCTGCTTCACTTTCCATCCTTTCGATTGCAGCAAGAGCCTCAACAAGCTCTCCTTCTGGGTCCGAACCGGGGTACATTCCCCCAAGCTCCACCTCTGCTGGCCTAGCCCTTGACTGCCTCAGGATCAACTTAGTGGGGTCTTTTGTTGGCGAGCCCACAATATCATACACCGCAGCCTTATCGGCCGGGTCCCGCTCTCCCTCGTTGGGCTTCAGACCACGCTGCTTGTCCGGTGAGCCCAGATGCATTTCTTGAGCCCCGTCACAAGGAGGAGTGTAAGGTGGAGATGACTGCAGTATGTGAGACGTGAAACCCGCCCTGATCTGATCCTAATGGTATTCAGAGAAATACACAATAAATACAGCTTCTTTAAAGAAAAGTGGTCGACCAAAATTGCCAATATTTTAGACAATAGGATGGCCCACAGCCAATATACATGCAAATTATATTTAAAAAAAATAAAAGGGAAAAAAAATATATATGTATATATATATATATATATATATATATTGCATTAAATTTACGAAATAAGAAATCATTTTTAAAAAGAAGAAAAAGAAAAGACTTGATGCCAACAGTGCCACAGAAAACATTTTTCTCTTTACAAATAAATTGGTGATATAAAGCTAATATATTATAGTAAAAATACATAGTAACTGCTAAAATTAAATTTATTTCCGTATTTAAACATTATATTTTTGTCCCACTTCTGACACATCAGTCAAACAGAAAAACTGTTGGTTGACTATCAATGTAGAACAGACTTTTGAATACCTTATTCTCATGAACATTTCTCATGCCTCCTGGAATCATTGGGCTTGCTACTGAACCTGGAAAAAACAAAAGTTTAAATAAGCCAGAGAACAGACAAAGTTCTAGATCAATGGAAGGGATTCTGTATAGATCTGCCTATGTGTGCGTCTTCGTGCAGACCTTGCTGTAGGTGCTGGTGTTGACTGTAGGCTGGAGGGTGTGGGTACTGTCTGTAGCCGGTAGCAGGGCTCTGAGGGGCATAAGGGCTGGGTACTGGGCTGTTCTGCTGAGGCAGAAACCGTCCACCAGAACCAGACTGCCCCGGCACAAAACGCCTATCATGAAGAACAGAAAGGGACATGGTCAGAGTTTTTAACTGTATCTACTTGCCAACACTGATTTGCTAAAAAAAGAAAAACTGAACAAATTAGTTATTCAACAATTCTTTTTATAATTCTTTAAATATATAACATTTTAAATAATAAAAAATGGAAAAAATAGAAAACAGTTATTGTAAATTGCACTGTGTTTTTGATTAAATAAAAGCAGCATTGGTTAGTAGGGCTGCAACAAATGATTATTTTGATGACTCATTAATCAATTTAATTTTATAAAGTGATATATAATAATATATGAAATACATAAATTAAATTAGCAAATTAAACAGTAATTTTGTCTAAAATCTAATAACAATAACAAATACCACTAAATCACAGTTATTATAAATTTAAAAGCAATTTTAGCTATTTTTAATAAAGTTATTACTAAATAGCTATACAGTGCCTTTTAGGTTTCTCTTTACAAGCCCTGAAAGATGGTTGGTGCAAGCGGGGTTTTCCAAATGCATGCTTTAAGAGACCCAAACTCAAAGCAAATGTCCAGGAGTATTAACTGTAAATGAGCTTTTTCCTTAGCACAGCATTAATGGATTAATACCAAATCAAATACATAATAAAATCATACACCTTATTATTAAACATACTGCATTATGGTTTTAATTGCAAATAACAGCAGTTGTTGGTTAGCTTCATTCAATGAAAGCAATCTGAACGTGACAAATAGTAGCACTTCACATAAAAACTGAATAAGAAAGCAGGCTCACCCAGAGGGGCTGTGGGACATAGAGGCCTGGTAATTGGCAGAGGCTGGGCTTCCCTGCATGGAGCCATGCGTGATTTTATACGGTGGTGCCATTGACTGCTGACTTATACCTGTGAAATACAAGAGTGTGAAAAAAAACTCTGTACGAGAAACAACACAGGCAAAAAAGCTACTATAACAACATATCACTTGATATGATAAGTTTAAATACTGGCATTATTTCATCTTTGTCGCTATACAGTAAAGTATGAAAGAATTAAATAATTCAGGCATTCAGTCATCGCAATGAAAACACAGATATAAAATATTTAATACTTAATACTTTAAGTTACATCAAATGAAAAAGCATAGCAAAGCTAACAGTGTAATGCAGACTTTGTAAAGAGGCTTTTGCTGATGAATGCTGCAGTGGCAACAATATTACATGTGGAAAATATATCCGTTTATATGCTTTCTATATTAAAGTTCCTTAAATTTATTTACGGATTGTTTTGGCATACATAACAAGTAACAAAATCAAATGAATTATTTCTCCATAACATACACATTATGTAGAAATAATTCACTTTGTTTTGTTTCTTCTCTGTTGTTTCATAAATGTTATTTTCTTCAAATAACTGAAGGTCAGAGGAAACACAATGGCTCTTTTGTAGTTCTGATGGAGAAAAAAAAATTAAATCAAAATTTTCTAGGGAGAGGAAAGAGAGACAAAGTCAAAGAAACATTCTGCAGGCAGACACACATTTTTTATTACTTTTATCTGTTTTATCGCCAGTTACTTTGTTTTCTTATTTATTGACTGACATGTCTCCTGACCCCATGTTGGGAGAAATCAGAAATACAGAGGCATTGTGTGCGGTGTGTGAATACAGTGTAGTTCTAGACTATATGTGAATGTGCATTAACTCATCTTATTCTCAAAAAACAAATTTTGTATTTATCAAAATGAATTAAAATAAACCCAGAATATGATGCAAACATAAAATGATTAAAAGTTAAATTACACAAACGTATCTAATCCCATTTTATTAACCAATGTCTTTGCTGCAGACCTTTGATGATCCAGATCAACCATACTTGCAAGCAAAAATTACTTCAAAAACTAACATACTTATGTTTTCTTCAGCCTGAGGTTTATTCGCGACACTTTTTGGTGTGAAAGAGCTTTTACATTTGCTATAAATAGAACTTCTTATATTAAAAACAAACACTCAAGCTCTGCCCATATTTAAAAAGTAATGCGAAAGTAACGCAAAAGTAACTTACGCATTACTTTCCATAAAGTAACTAAGTAACGTAATTAATTACTTTTTTAGGGAGTAATGCAATATTGTAATGCATTACTTTTAAAAGTAACTTTCCCCAACACTGGTTGCAAGTGCAATCTATCGTAACTTGTAGTAGTGTAAGTTTCCCTATGTGCTCAGATTGACTCTTACCCGCCTGGGCCGGATACTGGGGAGTGCTCGGTGCTGTCTTATTCCTGAAGATGTTGGGGTTCCTAGACAGCAGAAGCTGCAGCAGCACAGGTACATCTCCCTCCAACTCATCACTGCCAAGGTTGTCCTTCAGCTCTCTGCGGAACAACAACAGAGTTGACAAACTCACACACCACACAAAGAATACACAGGGTCCTATGATTTCAGAAAATGCTATCAGAATTGCAGAATCCAGTCATAAATATGGAATTCACTCTACAAGACCAGACTGTCAGACAATTTGGCAAAACTGAATTGAATGAATAAATCAAAAGAAAGGCTGTGCACTTAATCAAATTGTGATGTAGAATAGTCTCTGTGAACATTGAGCTGCAAAAATCTATTAAGATATGAAGTCTGCATATGTGAACGAGTGCCATAGTTTTGTCTACTACATATACTTAACCCTTGTGGTGATTTTACCATGTGCCGACTCATAAGGACATCGGCATTTAACCCGTTCCTTTGTTAAAACTATTGTGAGATAAACACAGAAACTCAAAGGTCTTCACTACAGGCCACCAAAATAAATGTTTGGTTTGACTTGAAGAAATAATGGCAAATACATAACTACAATACAAGTATAACGCATTTTTCAAAGTAGGGACAACAATAAAAGTCTATTAAAATATTTAAGGAATATATTATTGTCCAAGTTTACATTTAAACTGGTGTGCAGCACTTTTAAGGGTTTATTAAAAATTGGATCTGATTACACTTCAAAAGATGTATGCATTCACATGCATGCATTATTAGTGTTTTATTAGGTAATTAAAGTTTTAGATTAGACACCTGTTTTAAATATTCTAATTAAAACAGAATCCAGAAAGAAGAAAATGGAAAGCATGCAATTTGGGAAAAAATATATCTTATTTCATGAAGCAGAAAGTTTGATTTAGACAGAGCAGGCATGTATAGGAGTGTTGTACGTAATGGGCAAACGTAAGCAGAAACTCACATGTGCTCCGTGGAGACTTGGCTGAGGCCGCTGGCGAGCTGAGAGACCAGAGTTTCATCCCTGCAGCCCAACAGACGCCCCACTTCCTCAGTTACACGCCCGCTGTACAGCAGGCTCTTAGTGGTGGTGCCCGGTAAAGGGGAGGGCAGGGGCAGCTGGTTCAACACTGTACACAGAAACAGAGTGTGATAAGGCAAAGCGTTCTTTATTACAAGAACTCCCAGGGTATAAATCTAACAGCCACCTAAAGTGCAATCAGATGTTCTGTCGCAGCCAATCTAAAACACCCTCTACAAAGCACACATGAATCAAGAGTCCAAGAAAGCAATGTCTAATCAGCTAAACCTGAAGATAATCCAGATGCTGCAGCAAATTATCTAATATAAACTACCTCTCAAACATTTGAGATTGGAAAAACATTATGGATCAAAAAAAAAAAAAAAAAAAAAAAGAGTAGGATTTCAGAAGCAAAAACAAATATCATTCATTCTCTCCACAAAAAAACAAAACATAAATTTAGGACAAACAATTACCCAGAGAATGCACAAATGCGACTTTAACCTAGTCACCGAGAGGTGAATATTTTTCAAAATAGCACCACCTATGTAAAGTCATCACTGTTACCAGACAGGTCTCTCTATAAGCTAGAAAAATATCTACAAACAAGATATGAATATGAATTTTTCAGTTGTGAGCTACAAGGTTGCTAATCGATGCTATATGCTGTTGTTGAAGCCCATAAAACACCACAAATAATGTAAGACTCAGCCTCCCTTAATACTCAGATATTTGCATATATGTGCATATTTTGCAATAATCTAAAAATACAAGGTTTCTATAAATAATTAATATCTTTAAATGAGTCATTTTATATTTCTCCATTGATTTTAATTTGATTGTCATTTGCAAAGTTTCATATGATTGTAGTTGCCCTTACGTCTTGTCCCTTTGTTTGTCTAATTTTCCAATTTTTCCAGTATTTTTTACTTCAACTAAAGGTTTATAAGGTTATTATTGTGTAGGGTTAGTTCATAGCTTAAGTTATAATGCTTTTTTAAAAACCCCAAATGGAAAAAAACGAACAGAAAAAACACTTCAACTCTGCTGAAAATGTGAATTACGAGTAGTGTGATTAGGGTACTTACAGTCAGTGAGACCAGCGATCCCAGCAAGGGTTGTGATGGGCACATGTGGCATGTCCCCATTCATACTGACGGCTGGGCACAGAAGTCTTACACACACAGAGTTCCACAGAGATATTTATACGCTGACCATCCCTCACATCTCACTTAATCCTAAAGGGGAAAAAATAAAATGAGTTTTTGAGTGTTTCAATGAGTTTGTGATTTGGGATGATGTCTAACAAGCTTAATTTGTTGATTACAGAGTCTCAACAATTTTATGCATAGATCAACATAAATTATACACTCATTTCAAGACAGTCCCTATGCTTCCTGGCAGAATTAATCCACTCAGACGTACTGTCTGTAACAGGTGTATTGATTTCTGTGTACACTAACTGCCACGTAGAGGAGCATTATGTGAGTCCGATATCATCTACTACAGTGCAGACAGCCTGACGGACACACCCACTCTGGACAGACAGAGGATGGACCATGGACACACCCCTCATTAGATATGCAAGCCCAGCCCTGTCTCTCTCAGGAGACCAATGACAGCTGGAAGATGGTAAGCGCATAGTAAGCACAAAAGAGCAGATGCAAAGCAGCAGACCTCACACAATCAAACAAGAACACATTTTACAAACATCAGTGCTCAGGAGACAAGTAAGCAGTGTGCATTTTTGTTTAAATAACATTTCAAACTATTAAAACCTCTTCTACAGTATCAAAAGAAAATTCTGCATACGTTTCCGCATCCGGGCTATTTTGAGTGCATTAATATTCATGACTCATTTGCATGTGAAACTGTATTGGAAAGGTAAACAGTCCTGTGCTGAGCTCTGACGGGCAGATTACAGATGCAAACCGGGGTACTTCTGTTGCACTGGCCCTTTAAATGCCTATACTTCACTTTATATTCATGAACCCTTTCCGATCACTTGCATGCAGGTTTTATGACAACAACTCAGCAGCGACAGTCAATAATGCAATTTCATAATCAAACCTTTTGTGGCTAAAAAATTAAAATTCGACAATCAGGAATGTTTCTCAACATCTCTAGCAATAATGTGTTTATATTTATATAAACATTTTATATAACATACATTTTTTTTTTTACCGAAAACAAGGTGCAAGCGACTTTGAGTTGGCTTAAGTTCTGCATGCAATTCTCTGCCCAATTTATAGGATTATTCTCGAAATCGTTAAAGCAAGATGTTATTGAAGGATATGGCAGGTCATACAGTGGAGTGAAGCATCACATCTGTACAAACAGGCTAACACAAAAAATGACCAAAAACACCGTGTTGACAAGTCGATCACCACAGAGAGGAACCATTCATCCTCAAAGCGTTTCACTGACGTTTATTCAGCCGTAATGACTCAAAACATGGCCAACACAGCTAAGTTATAAACACTAGAGAATGTAAATATTTACCATAATACGCGTTCACGCCGTTCGTGGGTTATCGAGAGACGCTTAGAAATTATTTCGACTATTAGCAAAGCGTTAGCTCGGGACTTAATAGATTCCTTGCAGAGACTCGCTAGTTAGCATTGCTCTGATCTGCTATGCGAATTCTTACAGAAACCCGAGCCGCTCGTGTTTTTACTTATTTAAATAACACATTTAGTTATCCTCTACGCAATTTTCTGTGAATAGTTCAGTCGATTAGTCTACTAAAGGATAGCCGCCGCTATGCTAAACGCTGGCGAAAGCTAGTTCGGCTACGCACATCTTTCTATCTCCGCTCGCGAACAATAAAAACACTTTTTGCTGTCCTCCATCCCCTCCCTCACACTGTACGTGACACGACGAAACGTTTTCGGTCATTACAAGGAGCGTGGGGTATCTGCATATAATCCGTTTGAGCTCCCACACAAAAACGCTCGCCAGTGTTTGTGTCGCAAGGCCTCTGCGAGCTTCGCAGAAGCCTCGGACTCTACGCAGGGGGGCGCGCCGGAGGAGAACGACTAGCCGAGCCGTTGCGACGTTCGTCTCCTCGGAGCCGTTCCGTCGAGAAAAACCAAATGGAAATGTGTCGAAATGTGGTAAGGGACCGCGAAGACGGCCTTAGGAGAAATTGTGACAGGGTTTGATATTTACCTTAGCTTGGGGTAACTTCAAAGAAGAAAAAATAAGGGGACTGTTGTTGGGATGAGAGGTTGGTTGTCGGTCTGCTGTAAGTCTCTGGCTCCCCCTCTCTGCTATAAAAAGATCAGCGCGGGCTAGCGGGGTTTGTTTAGCCGAGCCAGCTAACAACAAGCCAACTCTATCTTTATCTGGGGTGGGGGAGGTCAGGCTTTCTCTCATCACACTTTAAATGCGTTTCATAACGGAGACGCGTTTAATTCCGCTCCTTATGAACTCATCGCGTCAATGCCCGTAAACACATTTGCTTACGCCTTTGTTTGCCAACAAAAAAGCCCCACAACTGATGCTTTGTCGCCAGTCAGAGGGAATTGTTGCTTGACCGGAAATGCAAATACTAATAACGTGATTATTTTCCCGCAGACACTGCTGAAGATTTTCAGCCTTTTTCCATCAGGTGCGAATAACACGTACAACTGAGATCGATTTTTTTATTTTTTTATTTTATTCAAGATATCTTTTTTTTTTCACTTTAGATTGACATCCCCAATCATTACATATCATGTAGCTAATAGTGTAATAATCATGTAATAGTGTTCACAATATAATTGATACGCATGTATGCATATATGATATATTACTGTATAATCCTCTTTCAGTTTTTTATGAATATAAAAAAACATATACATACTTTTTTATGCATATACACACTGAATACGTAAAGCATGATGAGTATTAGTTATAAAGTATATTGTGAATAACGCCATTACATTATATGTATTGATTTGGATATATTAATACATAGATACGTGAAAAAGCATATTAATATAATGTATATTATATTATTAATAATTAATATACAATCATTTATATAAATATATATGTGTGTGTGTGTGTGTGTGCGGGTTTATGGTTTATGAGGACACAAATGTGTATAATGACATGGGTATGACATAGGTATTACAATATGTAGGTGTTTTATGAGGA
>JAUCMR010000107.1:27636188-27657624 GCA_032357425.1 Enteromius argenteus
GTAAGGGGTAGGTTTAGGTGTAGGGTCAGTGTAGGGCAATACCACATACAGTCTGTACAGTATAAACACCATTACACATATGGAGAGACCCCATAAATCACAAAAAACAACATGTGTGTGTGTGTATGATCGGAATCCTTACACATTTGATCAGTAGATATTACCTTAAAAAGAATGTTTAGGAATCTTTTTGGATAGAATATCGGGTCGCATCAAATAAGTTATGGGATGTTAAAGACACTACAATATATACTTTAATTGCTGATGGGTTTGGGATGGAAAAGACTTTAGTGTTCTTGTAGGAACTTGTAGGTTATAACTTGACCTAGAGCCCTGTCCTTTGAGCCTTTCGGTAGTTTCACTTCTCACCACTGGATGGCGACTTAGTATAACGATTAAGGTTAGCAGGCACACCTGTAGTTTATTAACGGCTTTCTTTGAATTTGTTGTCTTTGTAAGATTAATAATGCTGCGTAGCTACATTAAATAGGCTATACAAGCCATAATATTCTGGCTTCCATTACCATTAAGTGTCATATGTATTCCAGTACTATTCGAATACAAACTAAAAACCTGTGTAAGGGCCGGTGTCCTGTATAGTTTAGCTCCAACTTGCCTCAACACACCTGCATGGAAGTTTCTAACACAGTAAGAGCTTGATTAGCTGTTGTGTTTAATTAGGGTTGGAGCTAAACTCTGCAGGACCAAGTTTGGACAGCCCTAGTCTAAAGCATGAAAAGTCTGAAGTACGAAAGCATCTGCATACATGAAAATGTAGTATTTTAAACCTGACGATTGATTGTTTTTATTTCTACTCTTTTTCTTTAGCGTGTCTATGTAAATTTCTATACAAAATGTCTATAGTCTATTTAAATCAACTTTTTACATTTTGTAGAGCAAAGTATGTAGTGACATTCATCCATTGTTTTTAGTTTGGAATGTATGTCAAAACTAAATTTAGTTCATTAGCTGTGTATTTATATAACAGAGATTTTTAAAGTGTTCTGAAATGCAATATTATACTTGCACTCACCTCAAGAAAGGTCAAGAAGATCATGATAAAATTTGGTCAACAAGGTCTTGACATGAACATAGATTAGATCATTCACTCTTTCTAAGACGGTAACACCATGTCCTTGATAAGTACATTAGAGTAGGGATTGAGAAATGTCAAAGGCTGGTAATGACTGTAATTCTGCAGACCTGGGTGGGTGCTACATTAAAAATGTGACATTTAACTCCTATGTTGTCACTGGAAAGTGTAATTGATTTGTTTCGATAAAAAAAGAAGAAGGAATGGATTATTATAAAGGAACAGCAAAAGTTTTGCTAATAATATGCTCACCTTCAGGCCACCCAGGTTTGGAGAAATGTATTACGTCACTTGGACACCAGTGTGAATGGGTGCCTTCAGAATGATAGTTCAAATGGCTGATAAAAAGTAACCCACGCCACTCCAGTCCATCAATTAACATCTTGTGAAATGTGAAACATTGCATGTTTGTAAGAGGCAAATACATAATCGCAACATTTTTAACTTCAGACTGTTCAGGAGATGGACTTTTTCAAGTGTTACGATGGATTATGCCTGGAAGTTATGGTTTGAAGTTAAAATATCTTAATGATGAGTTTGTTTATTATAAACACACAGCTTTTCACTTCACAAGATATTGACTGCTGGACTGGAGTTATGTGGATTATTTGATGTTTTTATCAGCTGTTTGGACTCAAATTCTGACGGCACCCATTCACTGAGGATTCAAAATAGGTGTAAAATAGGTAACACAAGATTTACTAACCTGTCCAGGGTGCATGCCAAGAACACGACAGTTAATGTGAACAGTCCTGGCCAAAATGCTCTTTTTTAGTAGTAGATTTCTTTATTTTGTTCAAACTGACAGTCATCTATATAAGTCTTGAAATAAGATGATTACATCAGTTGTAATGTACAGTTTTTCAAAACAGGGATGTAAACTCATCACAGGTGGAAAAAGGTGACAAAGACACTCCACCCCACACCCCCAAAAATAAAAAATAAAATAGTTGTGCCGTAAAATTCACTTTAAACATTCACTTTCCATTCATGGACATAACATGAAAAAAAAAATGTCAAAAATCCTTGTGTAAAACAAAGACATTACCATAATATCTATTTCCACTCTCTAGTCTTCACGTCTTCCTTTTGGATTTATTCTAAATGACTATTATAACAAATTTTAGTACTGTACTGAAGTGGTAGAGCAAGTACAACTAATAATGCATGAAATAATTTGAAATATTTTTAGATTGTAAATAAACTTGTGGTTTATTTACAATCTGAAAAACATCAGATCTCGTAGGTGACCTCAAAAAGGTGAGATTTCACCTAAAAGTGAGGAGTTTGCATCTATGCAAAAACAAGTTATGCACTGTCTGAGTGACTACAGACTGCTGTAGTTGTGTAGCATGGAAAAAATCACAATATACTGTTGTTTCTGGACCCACAGCCTCATTTTCCAACTTAAGCTGCCAAAACGTACCATGTGTTTCATAACAACCAGTTTTAAAAATGCTTCTTTTTAGCTATTTCTTTTTTAAAATCATCTGAAATCATTTTATCCCAGCCCAAGTAGAGGCATCATTGTGAACATGATTTCCATAATGACATTGGGTTTTTCTCTTGAATTAACAAAAGCAAACTCGCATCTAGAAAATGAACAAAAAATATGTCTAATGCAATCAAATCTATTCCATTTAATCTACAATAAAAGAGTTCAAAGAATGTCCATCTCTGCTTCAAGTTCAACACATTTGGATGTCTTTGACAGGCATATAAAAAGACTTGAGATGAATATCAGACTAGTGTCTGACTAAGTCACTAGTGTTTGTACAAAATCATTTTTTAGTCCGGAAACAGGCATTTACATTTTGGTCTCACTGTCAGGGATCTTGGCATTCTCGCACTCGCTCTCTTGAGAGATGAGCTGGTATGACTTCTTGGTCTCGTTCTCCTCCACCACAGAGTTTCCGATCTCGGCGTCGCTAGTGCGCAGCTCGTGACGTGACAGGTGCTCCACAATGCCAGCACCAATGGAGTCGCCCAAAACATTTGTGGTGGTGCGCAGCCGATCTCTGAAACAGCAGATGAAAACAAACAGATTCATTTTCATGCTTGAAATACGCTGGGCTTAGTCCAAGCACACCACAACTTCTTATCATCTCCTCATCAATGGGGATTTATTTACACATCTGGATGTCACATGAGCCTTTGTTGTGCTCCGAGGGCCCCGTGTAGCTTCCGCTTCAGAAAAACAGTTCCTCCATCTTGTGTGATGTTTTTGCTGACCCATCTTTCCTAGCATGAACGTTCCTCAGAGTCTGAGGCCTCCTCTAAGCCTCACAATGGCTCTTCTGTTTCGTACGCTGCTTTAACCAGCACATAATCTGACGACAAGCTCCCTGACTGAACCTGAGTTCAACGACTGCTGTTTTGCTGTGGGAGAAAAGGCCACAAGAACATGCTATCGGATATGGGTGTATTGTTCAATGGGTCCTAAACTTATTGGAAGCAGATGTTGCATGGCCATATACAATTGGATTGTGGGTTATGGAATGCTAAGGGTAGAATATCTTGCTGCTCAGTCCTCAAGTTTTACCTGGGTGTGTGTGAAGGAATATTACATCAAAGCACCTTCAGATGTCTTCAGAACATAACAAGTTAAAAATTCTCCTGTTGAGGGCTCCCACAGCTTTTGATCAATGAATTTCCATGACTTTTCCAGTTATTCTGGATTATGAATGATGATAGATATATACATTTTTAAATTATATAGAGGTTAGACAGTGGTTACAGTCAAAAAGAGCCATTTCTAGCTAATATCTAGCTAAAATTATTAATTTTAAAATGTTTTTATTAATGTAATTTAATTATAAACAATAAAATATCTACTTTTATTATTTAAACTGAATTAATTAATTGAAATTATTTTTATTAAAATGTATCAATTAAAAATATGCTATTGATATTTTAATAAAACCTTCTATTACTTTTTAAGTGATTAAGTAATTTCTGTAAGGCCTAGAAATTGTTCTAAACTAAACAAAAGCTCACAGGTTTCATAATTTTATGAATTAGTAATTTAAATGAATCAGTCAATAAATGTATTATTAATTATAAAATAAAATAAGTATATCCAAACTTACCTCAACACATATGCATGTACTATAGAGCAAATCTCAACTGTTTTATAGTTATATTGTGACAAAATGTAAACTGGAGGATTACCCAGCATTATATTAAAAGCTGAATATGATAAAGTGTACTATGCAGCAAATCTATATTTGTAAACTATATTAATCGCACATCTCTGTATACACTAGGATATAAAAAGTTGGATACCCAGTATATTATATTAAACTTTATTCACATACATACAGCACACTCAGGTAAAGCAATATAACATTATTGTTCAGCTTTTTATGTAAAGTTGGAGGTTTGTTCAACTTTATAACTTAATATATTAACTTAAAGTCACAATCTGAACATTAATATTTCTGGATTTGTATTATTTTTATTAACTTTTTTTGACAGTGGGAACTATGTCTATCAAAGCTGATGAGTGTAGTTCTACAAATACTTTCTCCTATCCCAGTGAAATGTAGCATGCTGGTTTGAGATGATCTCACACACCAAAAACATTCAATATTTGTAATACACAAAAAGTAGTACTTACAGGAACCAATCAACTGCGATAATTAGAGAGATGTCATCAGTGGGCAGTCCTACAGAAGTCAGCACTATCACCATGGTAACCAGGCCAGCCTGAGGGATTCCAGCTGCACCAATGCTGGCTGCTGTTGCTGTGATGCTTTAAAATGATATAAAGCACGCATTCAAAAATCATTTTCAGTCAGATATTTATTTTATGAAATTATTATTAATTACTATTATTTGCATCTGTATATTTAATTACAATACAATCCACTAGTCAATACTGACTGTGTTCTCAATATTGTTTTTAGATTTTTCAGTCAGAAATCTTCACTTTAGTTGCATTTACCTACAACAAAATCTCTTTTTTTTCCTGAATTTTTCTGACAGTATTTATAAAGTGTTAAAAAAGATCATTCTGAAATATGTGTAAATGTCAAATATGGCAAAAATAAAATAAAACTAAACCTCTAAACTGAACTAAACTAAACTGATCCTGGGTTTATGCAGTGTTCATATTTTTTGGTCTGGAAACGCATGCAGGGCATTTGTAATTAAACAATGCCTACTTTGCATTTTTAAACATTTCAAAAAACACGTAGTAGTACAAAACTGAATGTCATTGGCCCAGTTTCATAGACAGGGTTTAGCCTAAGCCAGGATCAGGCCATAGTTCAATTAGGATATTCAAGTAATTTTTGAAAACTTGCCTTAGAAACTTTTTTGAAACTTTTAAAACTTGCCTTAGAAACAGCATTACTGGTGTGTATCTTAAAACAAAACAAAGGCACTGACATGTTTTAAAACCAGTCAGTTTCTTTCAGTCGAAACAGCTCAGATTTACAATTTAGTCTAGGACATTTTCGCTTGCCTTAACTGAATACGCCGTCATGGAAAAAGTTCTTTATTTGGCATAACGGTACCTGATGGTTAGGATCTGTCCAAAGTTCAAATCCATGTTATTGACTTGTGCTATGAAGATGGCAGCCAGAGCCTCGTACAGAGCGGTGCCATCCATGTTTATGGTGGCTCCAACAGGCAGAACGAAACGGGTTACACGCTTATCCACATGGTTGTTTTCCTCTAGACACCTAAAGGTGATGGGCAGAGTGGCAGAGCTACGGAGAGACAAATTCAGTCATCATTCACTGATCATCATCATGTTCCAAACTCGAAAATGTAAATGAAACTTTTCCAGTGGTGAGTCACAGTGGGATGTCTAGTTCCAACGAACACCATAAAAATAATCCATATGACAACACACACAAACAGCATGTAATGGGTGACTAAAGTATGAATCATTCTTTTTCTTTTAGTAAACTGACCTTTTTAAACATTTACAGCAAAATATCCCTTATGAAAACTAACCTAAATTTCATTCCAGTAAAAAAATATTTTTATGAAGAAAGATTGATTAACATTTTTTTTATAACCAATTGTAATACAATGAAACTATGGTTAGTGTACGAAAATACAGAGTTTTTGCGCTTTACCATGATTTTTTTATTTGTAATAAAACCATGGTTTATTTTCGCAATGGAAATCACATTTTACTTGTGTTACGAATAAGAGTTTGCAGTCTGTGTTGAATGTGATGAAATAAAAACAGTGTACATAATGACACAAATATCTTTCTATTGAGTTGTCCTCATATGCAACCAGTATAATTCCATTCAAAAACAAATTTTGCAATTCTCTTATTATGCGGTTCTTTTATTGTGCAATCCTAACAAAGTACCACAAATGTAATGCTATTTCCAAACCAATTAAACATTAGTCAATACCATAAACACTGGTTCAATGTAATGAATAGCTTAAAAAAACAAGTCTCAGGTATGAATCTGTTTGATGATTCGTTTATTAAATCATTCAGAATAGCTATTCATATTATTATTTGAAGTGATATTCCTAACAAGTTATCATTATTTTCAGTGATATCCATAAGGAAATGATACAAGCTCTTTGGTAAATTAAATATCATGTATTAAACTGTATTAATGTATGGAAAATGAGTTCAATTTAAAAGCTCACCTGGAGGAGGTACCGAGGGCAGTGATAAGGGCTTGCAGAAGTCCAGCGATGAACACAAATGGATTTTTACGCGTCACAAGGAAGTAAAGTAAAGGCAGTACGATGACTGCATGTATCAGGAGGCCAATCATGACTGTGACAGTGTACATGCCCAACTGGCCTCCCATTTCTGATATATCGTCCATCTCAACTATCTTTCCCGCTATTAGGAACATAATACCAAGAGGAGCGTACCTGAGGTGGGAAAACACATTAGATAGTTATTACCGCACCATATGAAATTTTTCCAGTTACATTGGATTCGAAACGTGAACTGTGCTTTGATGGGGCTTTTTTTTTTAATTCATACGTACAGTATCACCTGGTGAATCATCATGAACCACCAGAGAGTGAAAGCATCAAATTTGGAATAAATGTAGCTATAATAAAAAAAACTACAAAAGCTTTTTTAACTACAAAAGTTTACAGCTATAACTGTATTGTGTTGTGGTCCATACTAAATTAGGTCTATTGAGCTATTAAAAGATCATTTACTATCATAAACTCATTTCATTTGCTCATCCTTAATCATTCCAAACCTTTAGGAGTTTCTTTTTTGAAGATGTTGAACATAAAAGAAGATATTTTGTAGAATGCTGGTAATCAAAAAGTTGATGGTCCACATTTACTTCTATAGTATTTCTTACCAAAATGGAAGTCAGTGGCTACCAATAAGTGTTTATTTCTTTACATTTTTTGTTCAGCATAAGAATGAAACTCATACAGGTTTGGAACAACATGAGGGTAAGTAAACGATGACAAAATTTTAACTTTTGGGACAAAAATTCCAATGCTAACCTATACATGTGCCTATCAAATGTTGCCATTTAAATTGTAAGTCAGTGCCAAATATTTATTTAGACTTTAGACACTATCTTAACTGACAAACGTATAAAATATGCACTTATCTATTGGCATCTTACCAGAGAAATTTATTATAACATTGTTTATTATATGAGGGCATATTTTTAACTCTTTCCTCTAATTTGATTATGTTTTAATTGCTAATGTTCCAGTACGTCTGTTCGAAATGAAAATTACAAAAACAAATCTGGCAGGTCATGACACAGTTTATCCCATTTTCAGTGGTTTTCATTAATTAGAAAAACCACAGTACATAATACACTCAAAGCTGAAAACGTCCTCACTCTATATCACTCACCACATGATAATAGCAACAAGCCTCATGATGGCCTCATTTAGACAGTCAAAGAAATCCCGTAGCGGTTGACCCTGTTCCTTCATGTTCCCGATGATGAAGCCAAAGCACATGGAGAAGACCACGAGTCCGAGCGCATTGATCCCATTAACCGTTCCCAGCACTGGTATCACCTCTTCACGTCTGAGTTCCTGCGAGCCGTTATTCAAACTGAACAACGTCTCGTTCACTAAAACTTTAACTGTGACCACTTTCTTGGCATACTGCGTTTTAAACTGAGGAAGGCAGAGAGAATAGAAACAGTTTCTTGGTTGTTTACCATCGTATGCGAAACTAGATTTTTAGCGGTTCTCGTGCATTAAAAAACATTACCTGTTGTGTACAAGCTTGCACTAAATTAGGAGGAAACATGTTCCTGTTGAAAAATAAGTTAGAAAGAATAAATAACAAATATAACACAATTGTAAATTTAAAAAGTACTTCGCCATACCTGATGAGATCGAGGAAGGCATCTGCTGGACTGACGCTTTCTATCTTCTCCTGTTTGGTGAATTCGTCTTTAGAGCCTTTTCCCGGGTGGATGATGAGCACCATGACGATCCCGATGATTACAGCGATGATGGTGGTGGTGGTGTAGTAAACTACGGCTCTCATACCCATCTTCCCTGAAGCTCGGCTGTCCAGAGCGGACATACCTGCACACAGGTGACATTAGACTGCCATTTTAGTAAATTTCACATGATTCTGTGCATGCATGTGCATATAGTGTATTAAACATACAATGGCAGTCAAAAGTCTCATTCTAACATTTAAAAGTTTAGGGTTGATGAGATTATTTTAGTCACACTTTAGTTTAAGTTGCAATTTTCACTACAAGAATTAACTATAAATTCTGCCTCCCTAAACGTCTAATTTGCTGCTTATTGATAGTATGAGGTAAGATTAAGAGATCTGAAATAATATAAGAGATCTAGAATAAGGCATTAATATGTACTTTATAGGTATTAATATACAGCTAATAAGCCAGTAATGTTATTAAAAACTAGTTAATAGTAAGAGCTATTCCTTTTAATAAAGGGTTTACGTATTATGCTCATTAAGAACTACAGTAAAATGTTTAAAATTGTGAAATATTATTACAATTTAAAATAAATGTTTTCTATTGTAATATATTTAAAAACATAATTTATTAATAATAAAAGCAATCTGACTAATACACTAACTTAAGTCATTAAAACTATTAAATAACACAAACAAAAATCTTGTGAACACAAAATGTGAGACCTAAAAGTTTTTAAGGAAAAAAAAAATGAAGTAGACCAAAGAAATCTGTTAAAATCAGTGTGAAATTCATAAAGAAAGAAAGAAAGTCTCTACATTGATGCTAAATAACAATAGCTTATATAGGAGTCAGACAGTATATTTCCTGAAGGTCACTGACCACGACTGCCATTCAGCATTTCTCTCTATAGGACTGAAACAGCCATTGTATTGAACTATGTATGTCTTCCATTATTGTTTATGGTGCATGTGCATGTGTGTGTGTGTCTGTGATCCTAAGTAGTGATCTCACTGCCCCCAACCCCATAAAACCCTTCAGCTTTACACCCCACAGTGGCCTGGGAACCTTCTGCACAGGTCATGTTCTCGTCCTGCTGCTCTCATTAGTTCTCGTCTCCATGGTAATGATGACTTCCCCTGCCAGAGTCTTATAAAGTCTTATTCTCCTATACCGCAGAGTAATTACCTCACATATACACACACACAGTCTTCAAAGACGAATTGTGTGTGACCCTCACAAAGAAACTCATCTAATCTCCATGGCCATCAGCAGACGGACAGAATTAGCTGATAAACTAAGTCTGTCTGTTCCACCAAGTAGCTGTTTAATCAAAAACTTAAATATTAAACTGCAGCCGGAAATTTTGTGGAAAGTCTTGGAACTACTTTCGAAGAAACTGGGATTATGATTTTTACACAGTGGACAGTAAAGTGGGTAGAAAAATAGACTCAAGCCATCAGAATATCACATTTAAAAGCAGACTTCTTGATCTGACTCAAAAACAACCTGTATATATAGCAATATTTCATTAATAAAAAGTTAAAAAATAATAAAAAATAATTTATTCAGAATATAAATCTTTTGTAACAATATAATGAAACTGTTTGGGTAAATGAATACTTTTATTGAGCAAGGATAGTCAAACTGCTAAAAAGCCGTAGCAAAGGCTTGTATTGTTACAAAAGATTCCTATTTGGAATAAATGCTGTTGTTTTTTTTATTTTATTCATAAAAAACGTATCATAGGTTCCAAAAAAAGCAACACAACTGTTTCCAGCACTGATAATAATTCAGCATATTATTATGATTTCAGATTTGTGACACTGATGCTGAAAATTCTAATTCACAACAAGAATAAATTACATTTCAAAGTAGATTAAACCAGAAAGATATGTTAATAATATTTAAAAACATTACTGTTTTTACTGTATTGTGCTTAACAGGACTTCAAAGACTTTAAAAGTCTTACTGATTCCAGATAGAAATATTTTCTCCTCGAGTTTTGGTGACTGTTGAATGTCAGAACGCCTTTGCAAACACCCATGCTGGAGACCATATAGTCATGTTTTCTTCAGAAAATGCAAAGATCCAGTTTTTCTACTTAATTTCCCTCAAGTAATAATGAATAACTTCTTAAAATCACCACATAGCCTGGGATTAGTACAGAGAGTCTCTCTCTTGCCCCCACCCACCCATAAACGATAACATCGACGATCTCACAGGCTGGAGATATGACGATATGAAAGATTACCATATCGCGCAACCCTAATAGCAATAACAACTCTCTCTTCATGGCATCAATTTACAAATCAAACTGCATTTATAGTGATATAATACACTACATTTTTACTCAACTCATTTTAGCTCTGTAACTATATGCCCACGCAGCCAATGAACAACGCTTCCCACAGACTTTCAAATTGTATCAATCTAAAGTTGGTCCTTGTTTTGACTTTTGTAGATTTAGTTGACCTGATGACATGCTGTGATGCACCATGTGTGTGTGTTTATGTTTTGAGTTTTTGATATGAATGGACCTCTACTGTGTCATTGATGTTCAGCCTTGTGACTGTGCAAGTGAGAGCAAGACACAAGCAAACAGCGTATATCTAAGAAGATCTTTAAAGACAGCTGCTGTTCTATATGTTGCCATAAGTCAATATGAAATTCCAAAGAAGTCAACATTATTCCAAAGAGACACCAGTGTTTGCTTTATCATCTTTCATTAAAATGTAATAATTTGCTCCACCTCTTTCCATTTCTAAAGAAATCATGAATCTCTTTTACTTTTTTAACCCCTTTGCTCCAGCTATCTAGCTCCATTCTGGTATGCAAGAGCCACTTTTCATAATCCAATCAAGTCCTGCCATAGCTTCTCTGGTTGAACATCATGTTTCACTCGTTTTAGTGAAATGACTCTTGAATGCTGTTTCACGTGGGCTCTTTAGCATATAAGCAGCTGTTTAACTAACAAAGATGGACAAAAACTATAAGCATTGTCTTGTTTATTCTATATAAGCTGTGTTTGCGCCACACAGCAGCCATCAATCTGCCTGGAAACTGTTTGAGGCTTTATTTAGAAAGCAGCTAATGCTATTTATACAAAGAGAATGTGTGTGTGTGTGAGAGAGAGAGAGAGAGAGATGACTGAAAGGCGCTTTTGTTCATTTCTCTGTATGGTCACTTTGACCTTTGACCTCGTGTCTGTTTGTAAAGTGACCATCAAAGCACTGACCTCACACACACACTCTCACCTACCCCTGCTTTCTTAAACAGGTCAAAACCCTTAGAAAACCATATGCTGACCTTCCTTAAGATTTATTTTAAAACAAAACAGGCCTAAAAGCTGAACTGATCTCAAAACGAACTGAATTCTTCTTAAAATTATTATATTGTTACGTGTATATGCATTTACAGCTGAAAAAACAGAATTGCTTCGGCTGCATGAGTGACATAACAATATCTACTGTCCCATTTGAGCATGACCAAATCAGATTGGGCCCGTCCTCTTCCCCTGCATGTTGTGTTTATCTCAGGCTCAGTGCCTGGTGGCGCCATACCTGTGATTAAACTGGACACCAGCAGAGGGAGCACCAGCATCTGCAGCATTCTCATTAGCAGCTCTCCGGGAAAGGAGAAGTACTTCACCTCTCGGTAGGACATTTTATAAGGCCGCAGTCCGAATCCCAGAATTGTACCTGCGAGAGAAACACACATGCATCTTTAACTGATCTGTTAAAAAATACTTTTGCATTTAGCTTTTTCTTTATAGCTGGAGTGTTTAGGCTGTTATGTAACATGTTTTTTTTTAATATACTGACAAGATGGAAAAATGGTCAGAAAGAAAATGGTCATGATTGCGAAATACGTTAAGTATGTTGTACTGTGTCACTGCTCAAGTCAGCACACAATACTGTCTTTGTCAAAACAAACCTAAAGAAATGCTAATGGAATTTCTATCACAATTCAGAACTAATCATATAATGGGATCCAAAGAAAAACAGGGTATTTTTTTGTATATAAAAAACAAGATTTCCAGTTCATCATATTTGTTCCAAAGTATCATAAAAATTCTATTCAAATGTTCAGTATTCAAAAGACTAAGGGTCAATGTTTTATGATATCCAATGCGAAAAAATAAAATCTAATATATAAGATGTTGAATATGATGATGGCATAACATAATACTTTCTAAATAATGCTGTATGACATTAAAAATGTTCCCTGAAACATTAATTAATATAGGCAGACACATTATTTGGCCATTTTGAGACTCACAATGTTATGATATATATATATATATATATATTATTTATTTTTTTGCTAATGAACTCTTCCTATAATATTAAGGTTATTTTATGTAATGTTAAACTTAGAAAATTGTAAATTCTAAATAAATATTTTTTGTAACATACTTTTTTGTTTTATGTTAAATTTGTTTATTTATCAATATTACATTTTAACCCATATTATACAACATATTTAGCTTTATATTTAATTGCATTTTAATTGTTTATTTTTATTTAATTATAATGTTATTCCAATTTTGCTTTATTTGTATGCATCTTTTACATTTACATTTATTTGCATTTTGATTCAATTCCAATATTCATTTCCGATTAATTTCCTATATCATGTACATCTACATTTGTGTGTGTTTTTTCCCTTTCAGAGTAGAAGGTGCAGACAATCATCTCACCAATGATGACGGCAGCGACTGTGAGGATGACGAAGGCATTCCGCCTGAAGAAGCCTTTGACGTCATTAGGGGTGATGTTCTGTACGGTGTTTCGTGCTCGCTGTGAGCGCTCTGAGATGCCGTCCCGCAGCTGCTGTACTCTGCTGCGCTGCAGACGCGTCTCTCCGTTACTCTGAGTCATGCCTGATGGAGGCGCCACACAGGACACACCAGACAATGCTGGACGATTCACGGGAAACACTCAATAACTGCAGAGAACAACATACAGGTAACCTCTCGAATGCAATATCCAGCTAAGTAATAATAATATTAGAGGTAACTCAATATTTTACATTTTCTTGCGAAATTGTGAGCGCACCAAAAAAAACGTGGTGTAGGATTTACATTGAAACAATTTCCACTCAGAAAAAAAGTAACGTTGAATTAAACATTAAATTTTAAAAGGAATAAAAAGGCTGAAATAATATTTCTTGTAAAACATATTTATTTATGTATTTTCTTGTACAAAAGTTGCTGTGAGGAGGATCACTACAGAGTAAAAATTATGTTGTCATACCTGTAAATATGTTATTTAAATACATTTAAAAAAAAAAAAAAATCATGAATCACATCTTCAAGATATGTAATAGCACACTTCTTCCTAACAGACATGAACAGTGCATGCTGTATTATAATAATTAGGTTAGTGGTTTGTTCAAATCACTAACCTGAAGTATGATCAACAATAATAGTGATGCTAGCCTAAAACTAAAACACTTAAAACAAATATAAACTATAAAAAATAATAATAACAATAATATTTTTGAGTGCTTTTTTTATGTTAATTCAAAATGTGTTTCTTTTCATTTTCTGTAATTATTTGTATAATTTACTAGCAATTCCTGAGTGAAAATTATTTCTACACCATTTTTTTTTAAATGTAATCTAAATTAAATTTGTTGTACACTCTTAAATTATAAAGGTTCCAAAAGGGGTTTTTGCAAGTTCTATATAAGAACCCTTTTTGATTCGGTTCCCCAAATAACCTTTCAGTAACAAGTTCTTAAAAAACCTGGGGTTTTTTGTCAGTTGGAAATATATACACATCCAATGTAAATTTAGGTTCTCTTACGCAACTGATTTTATTTTGTCTGAAGGTCCCTCTTAGAGTATTAACTTCTTGCACCATTTCCACAGAAACAGTCACACTGCAAACATGTGTCCAAATGATTTTATTACAAGTGACTTCAGCACGTCAGCACAGGTCTCTGAAACCCAGCCATATGCGTCTCGCTCATAAAGTTACAGAGTACTACTGCTATCTTTCCACGTGTGCTAGGAACACAGCCAGACCAAACATTGCTATTCTCCCTCTCACACACTTGGACTCACATGGTCTGAGAAAACTCCCACATTTAGAGCAATAACAGACAGTTACTCACATCAAAATAAAGGGATTCGGTCCAGCCCTTCCTCTGACGAAGATCCTCTGCGCTGAGAGCCTGGAGAAAAGTGTGTGCTTAGAAAGAAATTGGTAGGAGTTTGCAAGGAAGGGACCGCAAGCGTGAAGGGTGTGAGTGAGAAGGACAGACAAGAACCAATAACAGAGTGGAGGAAGATGAGAAGGGGCGGAACAGGCTGAAAGAGAGAAGCTCTTTCACTCGCTGGAGAGGAGGAACTGCCAGCTCGACTGTGGGAGGGGCTACAAGTGAGCTCCTCCCACTTCAAATGAAGAGATGGAGGGAAAAGCATGTTTTTGTTTTCACATGCACTTACAGCCACATGGTCTGAGACCACTCAAAATAAGGAAAAAAACTTTTTTCCCCAACAAAAAAATCATTTGATCATCTAACGTGAACATCTTTGAGATGCTTTTTTGGATCGTTTTCAAGTTTTCAAATCTGGAACATGATTATCAAGTCGTGTAACAACTTGTCGGCTTTACTCCAATTTTGGGTGAGGTAATCAGAAGAAAAACAAATGTAAGAGTGATTTTGGTGAATTGATATGATTTTGTCAAAGTGAGCAAACTATATAGTAAAAAAAAGCAAACAATTTTTATAAGTAAAAAACTTTTTTATTTGTTTTTTTTTAAATTATGAATTTTTTTATTCAACTAATACATGTCTGTTGCTGTAATGAAAAATTTGTATGAGCAATCATAAAATATATTTAAAATACTTTTTTTTAAAAAGTGTTAATATAAAATCGTTTTGGTAACTCTGCTTTTCTACAGTCATGCCAATAAAGCTAATTTAATCTAATATGATTTAGTTTTGAATAGAATCAAAGTTTTATTGTGTTTCTGAAAACTTTCTTGGCTCTGCGTCATCAGTCTATTTGTCATTTAAAACCCACAAACGAGTTGAGTGGGATGATATATGACATTGTGTGCTTTTGTTTTTGGCACCAAGAGTGACTACAGTGAAATCTGGCTGCTGATCAGATAAGATTCGCAGATCCGTTTGTACCGACTCTCTCTTCTTTCCAGGAAGCCGGAGTTTCATCATATGTTCGGTGAAAAGGGAAACTCACAGAGGAACTGTCTATGCTAAGAACAGACACTCATAGCAGAACGGAGAGGTTATTGTGAGAATTGAAAATAATTACAAACTGTTTTTTAATCGATTTGAAAGGAAACACTGGTGCTTTAAGAAAGTTGCACAACAAAGAGTGCTGGAATACTGAGTTTGTTTGTCTGTGTGTGTGTGTGTGTGAGACCAAAGGACTGCACAAAGATAGTAAAGCTAGAAAGGTTTGACTTTGTGGGGTGCTTAAACTAAAGGACTCCACAAAATATATTTCTGTTTTTACTATCTTTCTGGAGATATTAGGACCCCACAAAGTAGTATAAACAAGGATGTGTGTGTGTATTCTCCTGTGTGTCTATACTACTTTCAACACCTTTTCAGCAGCGTTTGCCACACCTGGAGAGGAACTAGCTCAGGTGAGCAGAATAACCCTGAACACTGTCTGCTAAAAGCCCTAAAGGGGCTCATTACAAGAGATCGGGCAACCCTGAGTGACATTACAGTTATTTTCAAGCCTTAAGTGTGTAATTTTCCAATTTTCTGATGTTACAATACTTTCTCCTATCCCAGACTGATATGCAAAGAGAACTGGGTTGACAAGTGGTTTGATGATTTATTTCCCTAAAGGAAAGTGTGGCTTTGTGGATATTTGTTTTCTTTTTTTGGTTTTTGGTGATGCAGAAATTACATACTTCAGTTTTAAAATGGGGGGGTAGAAAATGACTCTGTAATGAATTTCTTCTGTTTTGGCATCAATTATTCTTGACATTTGACATATTTGATTATATTCTACTCAAGGAATGTGGTACCCTATATGCACAAACATTACATATATTTTCATTTTAAAAAGAAAAGTTAAAAAGAAAGTACTTCATTAAAAACTTTTCATTCTCATTTATTCATTTGTCTGTCAGTGTAATACAGAGCAAGCATTTAAAAATATATTGCATATTCATTATTACTATTATTATTTAAGTTTTATTTTATTTACAATTGTTTTATTTAAATGCATTACATAAAATATTCTAAAGATATAGAATATGAAGTAAATAACTAAAAACCTGAATCAGTGATTATCAGTGAAAATCTATAAAGCTGCATAAACTAATACAAACGCCAGTTATTTACATTTTATTATAGTAGTGTTTACTGTTATAATATCTTGTGCATTATTTACAGATACTTTTGTGTGTTAAGTTACCATAACATAATTGGTCATTATTTTAGTTAATTTGTTCAAATAAAGTATCTTACACACAGTAAATGGACATTAAAAAAATTGGATTGTACTCAGTTCCATGGTGGTAAATCTCATTTCTGAGCCTGAAGTAAAGGCAACTATAGGTGGAGGGGTGAATGTGGGGTTAGGAAGTCATTTTGATAGAGTTTGCCATTGTAAAGTGTTTGAGGGACCCATTCAAGTGCACAGCAGGTCAGGGGCATTTTGGGAAATGACAAAAGAGGGACGTCTGAATTAGGAGCTGAGTAACTTAGATTTGGGGTTTCCATGGAAACACTGGTTGGGAACGACAGGCAAGACTGGGAAACATCTGCTTGTGTCTGCTTTCTGCTCAGCCTTTGTTACTGAATGCAGAAGAGAAGGAGTTTCGTAGCAGAATTTTCTTACTCTTTTTAACAGCATGAGTCAGGAGATGACACATTTGTTTTTACAGATGTTTTCTTTGCGGGTGAATCAATGAAGTGAGGTTAAACTAAGTTAATAGGCGTGCTCGATTGTTTTAGGGCAGGGGCGTATGGGAAGTGTGATATCATTGAAGAGTGAGTGTTTATCTGTGAACACATGACTGCAGGCGGACGCCAGCTCATTTTGATGCATGATGTGTAAAGAAAGCCAGATTACAGTCTCAAAAAAATACGTTTCTTATGATTATCAAGGCTGCATTTATTTGATCAAAGACTGTAATTTTGTGAAATATTACTGCAATTTAAAGTAACAATTTTCCATTTTAATATTATTTCAAATATAGTTTATTCATATGTAGCAAACCAAAATTTTTAGCATCATTACTCCAGTCCTCGGTGTCACATGATCCTGCAGAAATCATTCTCATATGCCGACTTATAATCAAGGTTGGAGTTATTTTTTGGGGGCGTGTGAATGCTTTTTTCAGGATTCTTTGATAAATAAAAAGTTAAAAAGAACAGTGTTTATTCATGGGAATCTTGTGTTATAATATACAATAATATTTAAAAGTTTGAGGTCAGTGTTTTTATATATATATATACATATATATATTAATACTTTTATTCAGAAACGATGTGTTAAATTGTTTTAAAAATGTGGTGATAAATACTTATATTGTAAGAAAAGGTTTCTATTTAGAATAAATGCTGTTCTTTTTAATTCATCAAAGAAAAATGTTTTACAGCTTCCACAAAAAAATTTATAAATGAATATAATCTAATATTTTTAAGTATACTAAAAGAGCAAAACAATATAAGAAATTGCAACAATATTTCACAATATTACTGTTTTATCTGTATTTTTAATCTAATAATTACAGCCTTGATGAGCAGAAGAAACAAAAAACAAACCAAAAAAATGTATACTGATCCCAAAAGTTTTGAATGGCATGCAGAGCATAAAATGCTGGCCCTAAGAAATCCGACATATTTCACTCTGACGTATATAGCCTACTAGTTTTCCTCAAAGTTGTCCTAAAACCGAAAACCGAAATGTGTTCTTGTCTTAGGACAACTTTGATGAACTTTTTTGAACCACTTCAAATGTGTGTAGCTCAAACGGTGTGGGCTAAACTCTGCATCAGAAGTTCAGGGTTAGAGACTCCCAGGGAACATTACATCACTTTCGTTTACTGTCCGTCCCTTCCGAGAAGACCTTTAAAACCCGTCTGCCTCTCTGCTGCATTATGGCCCTGTATCTCAGACCGGTGAGGCAGGGTGGGGGTTTCCCAGGGGACAGGGCTGTATTTGGGGCAGGTGATGCGATCCGTTCTCCTCTCTACCCTCCAGAGAACAGAGACAGTGGGAACGCAGGGAGTTATGGGGCGGCTTTGTGCGGCCGTGGCATTGTGCGCCGGGGTTCCCAGGATCAAACTTCAAACATAACCTCCCCATGCTGCTGCACTGTTGTTATGCTGCACTCGCAGGACAACGAGAGCTAAGTACATTGGCTCTGAATAGAACGAGGGAGATCAGCTCACTAAAACACTGATTGTGGACCGGTGCTCACGCTGAAACACCACGTGAATTAAATAAGCACAGCTGATCCCGAGTCAGAAATATGTCGTCGATACGATCTCTTTATGAGTCTGTGATTTGTTTGCTCGGTTTAATGTCTGCCAGATATCTGTCGCTTATGCATCCGCATGTATTTGTGTTTAAACAAGTGCAGTCTGAAAGATTTGGACACCAACTCATTATTATAACTATTATCAACATTTCAGAATACTACAAAAATCAAAACACTGAAACATATGGAATTATGGGAATTGCATTGTGAACAAAATTTGACTTATAATTTAGCTTATTTTTTTCCAAATGGGATTCTATTTATTAAACATTCTTGAAGGAACAACATGTATATGGTCCCTCTTTGGCTGCTTTTTCCAACAAATCATAAATTTCTACATTTTTTGTTTTTTTTAAAACATCAACCTATATATTGTAATATATATTGTAAACTGGTATTACACATTATTGTTCATTGAAATAATGCTGAAATAAAATATAATCTATAGTAATATTAAAAAGGAGAGTATAAATATAATACCTAATTATTATAAACATTATAATAAATACAAAAAAGGGAGGGAGGGGGTAATAGAAATAACTAAGAGTAAACTAAAAATAAGTTTAAATAAGATTTTAAAAATGAGCACAACCAAAATTACTACAAATTTAAAAATAAAAAGGCTAATTCGAAATATTATAAAGAAATTATTTAAACTAACTAAAAATTACTAACTTTAAGTAACTAAAACTGAACTAAAACTTTAATTAAGCTAAAATTAAAATAAATTTAAATATAAAAATAAAGGCTAATTTGAAATATTATTAAGAAATGATGTAAAACAAAAAGTAGATATTACTGAAAATAAGTAAAAACTTGAAATGAAATAAAAAATCAAGTTAAATTGTAACATTTAAACATGAAAGAAAAATCATAATCACAAAAATTTGACATAAAACTGAAAGTATTCTAATAAAAGATAATTAAAATAATTAATATTGGGAACTAAAATGGCAAATTGTGCCTTGGAAAATAACTTCTTAAATGGGCAGTTTACCCACAGTTTAAAAGTTGGTGTTAATCTACTCACCCTCGGGTCATCCAAGATGTAGGCCTAGGCCTAGGTAACTTTTTCTTGAGCAGAATAGTAGATTCTTGGCTAAAACCGCGGTCCTTAACCTTAATAAGTGAGTGGCTGCAAAAAAAAAGGCATTCCAAAGAGCACAAAATGAATGTTAAAGTCTTAAGAAGCGAAATGATCGCTGTGTGTAGGAAACCGAACTTTATTCCCAATATTACCTAGCCTCAGTGCTCGGTTCGCGCATGCGCAAATCAGTGGCTCGTCGGTCTTCGGTCCGAGTCGGAACAGGTTCCTCAGTTCAGGGATTGTTGGAAGAACTGCTATTTCGGCACATTTCGAGCCGAAAATGAGTTTTGGTTGAGTAACTCTGCGTTGGTTGAGTTTCAGGCGGTTCAGTCTGGTTTGGTGAATAAAGAACCGGTTCAAAAAAAAAGACTCGTTGAATAAATTATTGAATGATTGGTTTAACTAAAATAAAACGGAAAATATAGGCTACAAATAAACTCTTTTTCAAAATAATATTAAAGCTAAATACTTATGTTTCACGATTTGCATGCACTTTAATTATGTTTAATTGTTGTGTTTCTGTGACTTTGTGATCGGTCCTGGATGATGCCGAGCAGAATCAGGATCAGTTTGCTGCAGCTTTGTGTGCTGCATGTTTTAGGTTTCCTTCTCTAACAAGAGCCCAATAGCGGCGTCCTTCATTTTTAAACGATGCGGTTTGACGTTTTCATGTAATAAGCCAAGATTAACAATAGCAGTTTATAATGGAGAGAATATAAAGGGCTGCTGGTGTAACAATAGCACTTTATGGGTCTTCTCAGGCGTCTGATTTCTTGGTCATTCATCACAGAGAGCCTGAAATCAAACCGTGGGAAAGACAAAACCCAGCTAAATGGATGAATGGCTTTCAAAGTCATTGTAGAGGTGGAACACGAAACAAATTCATTTTAAAATACAAATAGACATGCACAACAGCGCGTTTTCATTTGGGACAAGATCAAAACGCTAAAAAGCGACATCTAGTGGACAAATCAGACATGTGCGTCCAAACTTTGGCGATGATGGTATTTATTTTAAATATCGCCACCTAGTGGACAAATCAGACCAAGAACACAATGTACCAGCAAAAAGAAAACAAGTAGGATACCTGAATCTGAAGAATTAAGTTATTATCTATGATTAACATTTGTATTTTAAATCTGTTTATTATTATATTCTTATTACCTGGTATTTACTTTTTTGCCATTTTTGTTGTTAATGACATGTACAAGTACAAGGCAAACGAAATGCAGTTTATGTCTAACCAGGAGTGCAATAAGCAGCAAGTGCAGGATATAGGTATAAGTTATAAGTGCACTTATAGAAGACATGTACAAGAAGAAACTGGATAATATTTACAGATGGATGTACAGTAATATGAACATAATATACAGTTTGTATTAACT
>JAUCMR010000108.1:0-14821 GCA_032357425.1 Enteromius argenteus
ATTTCATTTCTTTAAATGTAAAGCAAAGAATATTATGTCTTATTTAACTGCTATTTTACTGCTGTTTGATAACCTATAGTTCAGGGGTAAATCTTTAAAATTAAAAAAGTTCTCCAGAACCGTGATCTTTATTCTAAGCAAAAAAAATTGTGATTCTCATTTTATCCAGAATCGTGCAGCTCTAATATATATATATAATCCCCATATATCAGAAGCAGTGTCAAAAAACAGTTTTCCCCCTATTGTGACATCACAAGCCCTGCCCATAACTGGTGAATAAACATTACAAATATTGTTTTTGGATGTACCAATGAAGAGCCTCCAAAGACACTTCTGAGCCACAGAGAACAATGTGGATGAATCTCATTTATGAAAGGAAATGTGCTGAAAAGTCATATATTGGTGCAAATAATTTTATGCTGGACTGCTTTGTAAACAAGGGTCAGTTCAACACAGCGTTTGCACAAAAGCTGATTCTGAAAGATGGGTCAACAGCAGCTGTTCATGCTCAAACATCATATCCAGAACAAGTAAGGATCACCTCATATCTTCTGTGCTTGTTGGCTAAAATTACCACCATCTCTGACAGCATTCACAAAGAGCAGAGCTTGTCGTTAGATTTATCCGAAAAAACTATCACTGTCTGCATATTTCATAAAAAATTTCGGACATTTTTGCTATGTGAGATTCTCTCTATTTATGTCTATCTGAACTGTGAGCTGTAAAGGCTCCAACCTTTTCTTATATTACATATTGTAAAAAGGAGCATAATTTGTCTCATTTAAATTTTAAGCTATATTTGTATTCTTTAATAATAATAAAATAGCTCCAAGTCTGACACATATGCAAAAGTGTCAATAAATAAATAAGAATGAAAAAATAATTAAATGTACAGATACATTCAATTAAATATGAATTAAATAAATATACATGAATTAAATAAGTTAATAAAGTTGCTGTTACCATGGAAACAGACTGCAAAAGAGAACAATAATTCACTCCCAGAAAATATTAGGAATCATCAGATATCAAAAGCATTTATTAACCAACTATGGTACAGCAGATTTGATTACATCACATAATGCTTCGTGAGATTTATTTTGACTTAAAAAGTCTTGTATCTTTGCACTTGTGTGCTTGTATTGTGATCTATCTGGAAACTCTTTACTGAAGAATGTTTTGAAATTCCTATGGAGATAATGAACAGGAAAAATACTTCTGGAACCAAGGCTGTTGAAAAAGTGGTTGTGACCATCTGACCTAAAATATCCTTTAACAAACCAACATCACCTCTGAACAATATGAGATACTGAGAGGACATGAAAAACCACCAGCATGTGAGACAAACAAAAGAATACAAATAAAAAACTCAATGAAAAAAGAAAGAAAGAAAGACTCATTACTGTAATGCAACTTGTTAATGTTGCATTGAAAAAAATATGTGTATTTATTGTATTAAAAGTTATAATATTATATTAATGAATTATAAAGAATAAAGAAAAACATCAGTCTGGTAATGACATTTTGGGGAGAAATTTGATTAATTGCCAATAAAATAATTTCACAAGGCAAAAAATATTAATAACAATAACTATTATTATTATTAGTAATTATGCATTTAAATTATTAGTTATGATTAATAATAAATATTACATTTGTGTGTGTGTATGTGCAATAATAATAATAGTAATAATACATAATTAAATTCATAATTTAATTTTAATATAAATTTAAATAACTTATAATTGTATTTTCCCCCTAAAACAGACTTTTAGGCCTAATATATACACTTAAAATCCTATTTTCTAAAATCTTTTTTCCCTTCAGATTTTAGGATCAGATATTACTAGTAAACATTACAATGTTCTCAGTGATGGTCTTTTCAGTTCCAAGATTAGTCCAAAACTTCCTCACGTCCAGGAAATTATGCTCATCAAATTCTAATTATAAGGTGAGTGCTTGCATGAGTCATACCTGACATGGTTTATGTATAATTAATCATCTCCAAAGCCAAAGCAGAAAGATTTTATGTGCTGGAATAACTTCTTCAACTCCCAAAGTCCCTGTAACAGCAGGACGCCGTGATCGCGACAGGTATTCAAGACTAATAAGAAGCGACCACAAACAACAGCTGATATACGATGAGACCCAGTTCTGCGCAACAAAGAATATTGTGCTTCTGAAAATAAACACATTCAAAGTCACTTCTGCATTTCATGTGTTGGCTTTCCGTGCAGTCATTTAAATAATTGGCTGGTGTAAGCGTCTCAGCTTCATTAGAGCAACACGTCACACGCCTCTGACAGCTGTTCTGCAGACGTCTGACAAACTAATAAGGAAAAGGACACGCGATTATCTGCCTAAAATGTTCCCTATTAATTTGAGCCAGGGATAGCAAGGATGGCAGGAAATTATTCTCTATTTAAGTGGGTCAGTGTTCTCTGGAGGAGACCATAATCATAAAATAGCACAGGGCAGTCTAGCGGGACCAGGAAGGGAGATTTTAAAGGAAAATTAACGCATTTGTAATTGTTATTAACATTTGTGAATGAATCATTTGAGTTAAAATGCACTCCGGCGTACAGAGGGGTCTAAAAAAGGCTGTTCCATTTGAACCTGGAAATAAACTTTTCAAAACTGAAAGCAAATGAAAAGCTAAGGCACAGAATGGAAAAGAAATATTGAAGCTTGTGCACAATTTCTAACTTGCTAATCAAAGGCAAGCGCACTTTGTGACTTTCTAGCTCCTTCTGAAGCACGAGTTCATGCTGGAGAACATGATCATTAGCTCCGGTGCAAAAAAAAAAGACCTCACTGTAAGTCCATTACATCATCCTTCAGGATTTTAAAGGGATTACAGGTAACAACGTTCAGTTTTTGCACAGACTAGTTGTTTTGCTTCATAAGACCTCGATAAATCTCCTGTATCCATGTGCATTCATCTTCTCTTGCGTGTACAGTATATGCTTTTTTGACTCTTAAAATGCTGCTAACTGCATTTTTTGAAGGAACAGGTTACAGTTAAAGATCTTTTTTTGCTGTTTTACTGAGCAAAAGAAAAGTCACCAACATCTTAGATGGCCTAAATTAACAATAAATGTGACCATGGACCACAAAACCAGTCATAAGGGTCAATTATTGGAAATTAAGATGTATACATCATTTGAAAGCTGAATAAAAAAGCCAGGTATTACCCTATCCTAACAAACCATACATCAGTGGAAGACGGATCTTCATGGAACATGATTACTTAATATCCTAATGATTTTTGGCAAAAAAAGAGAAGTCAACCATATTGACCCATATAATGTTTTTTGGCTATTGCTACACTGTAAAAAAAAAAAATTCAGTAAAATTTATGGTAAAAAATGGCAGCTGTGGTTGCCGGAATTCGACCGTAAAAACAATACGGTAACAACATTTTAGGTTTTACCGTTTTAAGTTAAATCAAACACTGAACACCATCATGGTAACTGAAATATGCAATAAACATTCATTTAACAAATTACATACAACCCTAATAAACATAACTGATAAGAAAAAAACTAAGAAGAAAAACATCAAATTCAAACAAAATTTGAAATGCAATGCAGGGAATTCTGGGAATGTCAGTTCAGTTTTTTTACAGGAATGTACCATTAGCCATTTAACAGGTTTTTAATGTAGCATTTACAGTTTGTTTTTTTTTACCACTAAAATCATGGACATTTTTTACAGTGTCCATACATATAACTTTGATACTTATTGCTACTTTTGAGGTTCCAGGGTCACAAACGTTAATTTCTTTGTGTTTACATTTAAAAGATGCTTCTGAATGGCGAGTGTTACAGTGTGAGACAGCGAGAAGAAATGTATTCATCTAATTCGGTCTGCCCATCCTCCAAGAGCACTTTCCTCTCTCGGTGGAACTGGAAAGAACGTGCTCGTGAAATGCGTCCTTCCAGAACAAAAGAGCTGTGAATCGATAACAATAGAGCTATAGATATGGGATGAGGAGTTTTCGAGCGCGATCTCTGACAGGCCACACACACCATGAAGGTCAGAATACATGCATATAAACCAGAGCTGTCTGAATGAGACTATTGTAGGATCTCTTTTTTCTCAGATTAAGTCAAGCACGCAGCTCTTGATGTGAGAAAGGAGAAACTATAGAAAGCATTAGTTGTTTTTCTCCATACTTCAAATTTAGTTTATTGTTGACTCTATATGCTTTTCACAATACATGTTCCTGATCTCATTGCCAATTATTCATAAGTGTTTGCCTTGGTAACATGTCAAGATCTGCTGCTGACATTAGCTTTCAGAACCATTTTCAACAGTGCTAATAATCAGAAATGTTTCTTGAGTTGCAAATTAGCATATTATGATTTGGATCATGTGACACTTTTAGAATGGATGTTGAAAATTCTGCTTTGATCACAGATTGTTTAAACTGCAATAATACTTAAAACCTTTACTGTATTTATGATCAAATAAATGCAGCCTTGATTAGCATAAGTGACTTCTTCAAAAACATAAAAAAACGCTTTTCTAGCTTAGATTTTTTGTTGTTTCCTTCTTAAATCAAGAAGAATTTTAGACAAGTAAAAATTTTTGTCTTGTTTTCAGAAAAAAAAAAAGTCCAAATTAAGCAACTTTTTGCTTAGAACAAGCAAAATAATCTGCTCATGGTGTATACAAAATTAATGTAATTTTATACAGAAAACGAGAGTGCTTACTCTGTTACCAGATTACTTAATTTTCTGAAAACAGGACAATGGTTTTTTTTGGTCTAGAAAAATCTTCTTGATTAAACAATTTTTAGGCATTTTGACTGGAAACAAGACAAAAAATCTAAGCTAGGAAAAGCATTTTTGCAGTGTTCAAACTTTTTGCTATTAGTGTATAATTGATACAGCAACGTTAGATGAAAACCCAACAGCTGGGTTACCTGATTTTCCTTTTATGATTTGTTTTGGTAGCATAAGCATCGGATGGGTTTCAATAGTAAAGACAACTTGCGTCAGTACCTTACATGCTGAATTTTGGTCTAACGGCACTCAAAACTGTAAGATTTTCCACACATAAGCAGATGCAAATACTTGACAAGCATGCAAACAAACAACAGCAGTCAAAGGGAGGCATTTTTTCCCCCAAATGACATTAAAACAGATGCCATATTATTCAGGTAGCTGCCTTTTACATGTCAACTGTAACTTTAACCAACTTCCTAAAGATTTTCTTCAAATCCCTGCTCTGCCATCACAGTAGTTTGCCTGGAACAGGAAAGTGACTGTAGAAGAAGACAGTTTATGCTAATGATTGCTATACTCTCCCTTGTGGCAATGCTCAGAATATGACTTGTAGTCACATTGCATTAGGAATTGGGTTCTGACACGTTCCAGAAAGCAATAATGCATGAAATTGAGCTTGTGTGGCTAGAAGCATTTAGTCTCACAAACTTAAAATGACCAAAAACACACATAACTACAGAAGTCTCATAATTGAACCGTAATGCATCCAACTACAATATCAATATAACTCCGCTCTGAAGCCTAGTGAACTATCATTTAAAGGTTTGAGGACAGTAAGGTTGTTTTTTTAAATGAAATGTATACTTTTATTGAACTAGGACACATTAAAGTGACAGTAAAGATATTTACAGTGTAAAGAGATTAATTTATATAGATTACGATAAAGATATTTGAAAACATTTCAGTTTGAGAAAATGTCATTTTGAACTTTCTACTCATCAAAGAATTCAGAAAGAAAAAACAGTAATGATGCTGAAAATTATCCTTTGCATCATAGGAATAAATAACATTTTGAAATATACTCAAATAGATAATCATTTAAACTGGTAATCATTTTTCAAAATATTACAGTTTTTGCTTGTATTTTTGAGCAAATAAATGCAGCCTTGGTGAACATATGGGACTTTCAAAAACATAAAAAAAAAATTAAAAAAAACTCTACAGGCACCAAACTTGACACCAAACTTTTTATTTATGTATAAAAAGCAGGTTTATTCTTTAAAACATTAAAAAAATATTAATAATAATAATAAAATGATAATAAAAAAATCATACCAACCTATACTGTTGAACAGTATACAGTACTTGTTTGCATAGTATACATCATAACTCAAATGAAGCCTACATAAATGAGTATTCATTTTCTGGACAGTTTCATTACATACTAATTGGGTCGGACTATTTCTTTAAAGCTTTTTACTATTAAATTAATTCTAAGCACATTATTTAAATATAATTTCTCTTGCTCCATTCATGGATTTTAATTTTCTCCAAAAGAAGGTTTCTTAAAAGACATAATTATGCTGCCTACCTCCTGGAACAGCTCTCGTGTCTGAATCACACTTTAAATAACTAGTTTTTATGAAGTTTACCTCTTCCAGGAGGGTTTTTAAAAACACTCACAGCTTTATTATCCATGCAACGCACTGCAAATATCCAATATGCATAAACATAACAGGATTAACATTACATAAATAACAGATGTCATCAGTATGAAGTAATTATCATGCTCTCACGTCTAGAAACAGATACCTTTCAACCTCAATATTTCACTTTAGATTTCATCAATTATACACACATGCACACACACACACTTACAAGAACGCAGTGCATGTGAAAATCAAATATAGTGGGGAAAAAGAGACACCCATGCATTAGGTGTTTGATTTGCTGCACAATTTAAGGAAAGCTCAGCTCTGTGATGCATTGCTTTACAGTATGAGCTGAAGTTTAATTCTAAACGTTAAATCACTAACTCTAAACAGAAGCAATAACAGCAAAGCTTGACCTGGCAAACACTACTAAAAATCAATGCATCTAATCTAAGTCAAGGAACTAATCAGCGTTTCTGCAGCAGGATCAGGTCAGATTGTGATGGACGTCTCTCTCGTTCTCGGAGGAGAGGAGGAGCAGATCAAGCTGCGAGGAGCAGCTTTTACTGTTTAGAGAGATAAAGCCGTGATAATTCATCCTAAACCCGACCTGTCAGTGATACGCTTCCACACTGCAGCACATGGGGCTTGATAAACAGATATGGAGGTTAGAAATGAAGACTGGACTGGAGACCGGAGAACTCTGGATTCATGAGGCAGACGTATGGTTCGATTTAAAGAGAAAGAACACAAGGCTTCATGTCTTCAGGCATTCAATAGACAGCACAATCTATTATGATTTTTCATTCCTCTGCCAGTTGCCAGTGGAGCTGGCTCTTTAAAGCTCCTGTGCTTTTCCGAAAGAGTCCAATAGCGCCAACATTATCAGCTTGAGCTTTATACCACGCACTATTCCGTAGCTCAAACAACAGAATGCCAAGGTCATGGGTTTGATTTCCATGAAATGTATGAACCGATAAAACATACACACTGAATGCAATGCCAGTTGCTTTAAATAAAAGCATATCCCATTTAATAACACAGTATTATTGCTTATGGAGAAATCCTGGCTAAATTCTCTACATCTACACTTTTTATCTGAAATGTGCACCAATCTATCGCTGCATGTCTGCTTCAGACGCCATTAGTTTGCATTCAGCTCCTCCTGCATTGTATCAGATTACTTCCTTTCTCAAACGCATTTTGCAAAGTCTCAATTTTTGTCTGAAAAGCGGCCAAAACTCAGCATACTGTAAATGTATGCATCTCTCCATTTCACAGTCCTGTTTAAATGCCAGGGTCTGCATCAAAGCATCACATTTCTTATATATTCTGGTTTCAATAATTTATCAGGTGTCCTTCAAAACATCCAACATTTTTGCTGTAAAAAATATATATATTAAAAAAGAATAATTTCTGAGTGGAAATTTTTTAAATATAAATCACAGGCTGTTTTTTAAGTTAATCAAACACCTTTCTTCATGCAAAAGGCAGATTTTCTGATGCTTTCTGATGCAAAACACTAAGGTCAATACTACACCAACTTTATCTAATTGTATTTTATTTTAAGTTTTTCGAACACCTTTCTACATGCAAAAGCCACCAATGTTAATCTTGCACCAGTTTTTTGTTAACTGAACATCTTTCTATATGCAATAGCTTGTTTTTCTGATGTAATCTTCTTAAAATGATGACCTAAACCCATTAACACCTTATAAAACAGCTGTTAGTTGCAATTCTAGCTTAAAGTTCCTCAGCCTTCTTTACAGCAAACACACATTTAGGTCTGATTCTAGTACAAAACACCACTTTTTCCACAAACTTAAATGGGCTGAGATGCCGTTTCTGTTGACATGAAAGAGTACTCGCTAATGTCCAGTTCTTATTAATCTGTAAATTTCAGTGTTAACTGTCAATATTCAATGAACAAAGTCTTTGGCACCCGATTTCCCATCATCCCCAAAAGCAATTACAAGCAGATAAATGGGCAGCAAACTCGCCTTATGTTCTCTTCTCTTCAGAAGATTAATACCTCACACGATTCAACATGACATTCAATACAGAGAGATAAAAAAATAGATTTCTCCCTGTAGCTGGCTAGAAAATCAAGGTGATTTGAGCGCTTTAGGGCATAATATCACACAATAACGATAGACTGATTTCTTTTGAATAATCTTATTCCATTTTTATATGGAAAAAATATAAAGAACGAGAGTCCAAAGAACAGAGCGGGAAAAGTTGAGGCTTACTCAAGTTACATCAAACGCCACAAGTTTATTTCCCCTAATAAATCATTCCTAAGAAATTAGCTATGGTACATTAAACTTGCCTGTCCCGACTGTGTTGATATATGAACTGGAATTCATTTACACTATATTTACATAAGGTTTCCATTTATATGGAAATTATTTCTGCCATTTCAGACCCACCAACAATTTTGTAGAAGCATCCACTGCCCCGTAAATCTATTTGATCTTCACAATAGTTCTTGGATGTTGCTGAATATCAGAGGAGCTAATTCATAAAATCATTAGGAACTTCTGCTGGTTGGGTAGGAAAGAAAAACAAAAGGAAAAGAAAGGCGTCTTGTGGGTGTTGACGAATGGGGCGTTTTATTGAAAGCGAAAGGCTGGGAAGTAATAAATATATTCAAGATCATCAAGTGGAAGATAGCGAGGGATTCTTTCCGAGACTGGAGGACAAAACAAAACACTATAACGGTGAGGAGACCTTTACCTTTGGGATGCCAGGGGTCCGTGAATTCGTATTTTCCCAATCCGACCGTCCTTAGCATCTGCGGGCCGTTGCTGGAGGTCTCCTGCTGGCCGTTGGTCAGAGGTCCGTTGGTGGGCAGCGCCGAGGAACTCATGGTGGCGGACTGCACCATGGGATGAGTCAAGTGTCCATTGCCCACCACCGAGTGGACGGGATGGGCAACCTGGCAGACGCTGGGCATTGGAGGCAGGCCTCCGACGGCGAGGGATTGGCTCTGGACGTTGAGGACCATGTTGGTCATTGGCTGTGAAGGCTGCTGTGGGAGTTGGTAGTGTGTGGGTAACTGTGGATGGGGGGTTTGGAGGGCCGGGGTCACTCCGACGATGGGCGCTTGGACGGTCACTCCCTGGCTGTAAACGGGAGGCTGTGGCAGGCCGTATGTGTGTGCCAAGAGTCCAGCCTGGCTCACGGCGGCAGCGACTTGAGGTGGCCATAGAGGAGCTGCAGAGAGCCAAACAACATGCATTTAAAAGTAGAAGCATGCAATTTGATGATATTAGATTGTGGACTAATAAAATGTCCACGATCTTCCTTTACAGAGGGATCATTAGTATTGTGCATCAATGCACGTACTATCAGCTGCAGAGCTATGGCTGTTTTTATAGCGCCTAGTTATCATCTGTATTAAATGTGGCATTGTAGTTTATTATCTGCATGCGTTTACAGATGAATAGGGCAAAAACTAGTGCCTCCAAATTATTGCATCCAAAATAAATGCTTTTGTTTACATAATATATGAGTGTGCACAGTTTATATATGTATTATGTATATATAAATGCATACACATGCATGTATATATTTAAGAATAATATGTTACGTTTATACTGTACATTAAATATATTTATAAATTATAAGAATATAAATATATACATGTAAATATTTTCAAATTATATTATCCAATTTAAATTTAAATGATATATTATATTTAGTCAAATTTGATGTGCGATTAATTACATTAATTAATTTCCACATCATGTAATTAATTAGACTAAACACCAGCCCAACCACATATTTGCTCAGTGGATTAAACGTACTAAGAATTGCACACATTTTTGGTTTTCTGAACCGTTATGTTTCAAATGCAAAGGCATTATATAATTAAATATTTACATTAATTTGAATACAGTTCCGGTAATGAATCATTGGATAAAGCAAGGTTCAAAATTGAATTGAAAATTCTTGTTTCATTTGACTTATTAAATGCTTTATAAAATACTATTAGCATATAGATTGGAATAAAACTGTAAATATTGCTGTATTTTTTTCTAAATTAGGAAAAATGAGGAAAATCACCTTTGGAGATGCAAATAAACAAAGTGCAATAAACTTTTAAATGTGTTTTTTGGATGTTTTCTGTATACTAGTCTGACCCAACATCCAAAGAATTGATCAGTGCATAAAAAATAAATAATCTTTCTAATACCCTATTTGTCTTATTATTTGTCATTTGAATCTTTGTTTATATTTTAATTCACAATTATAAGAAATATTAGTTATAAATAATAACAAATATAAATCATGAAGTAAAATATCTCCAACCCTTTGGCTCAAACGGTCTTTCATTTCTATTTTCTTGTCATCATGTTTAGCAGGGTTATATTTTTAAACACTGAAATAGGTTTGTTATGTACTGCTCAGTAACTTGCAAAACAGTTTTAAAATCCAATATGAAAAATATCTGTGATAAGATTGTAGATGGTGTTCCTTCCTGAAAAAAAAAAAGTCGATATGATATGATATTTTCCCCATATCACCCACGCCTAATTTGAAGCCACTTGAAGCAATCAATCAATCCATGCATGCAAGAGACGATAACGAACAAGAGGTGTTATCACGCCGCTGTGGGCTTTGCTTTCAGCTCTTTACCTGTGATATCTTTCTCCCTCATCTGTTTTGCGGGCGGCTCATCCGTGTCCCAAGGCGTGGACTGGTTAATGGGTGTTTGTCCCCACCGGACGCTATTAGCCAGGACCTGGCCCTGAGTCTGCGTGTCTGCCGACGGGTGCCCAGAGACCTGTTTCAACGACAAGAACGTCTCGAGTAAACACACCAGCCTTTAATTACTGTCTACGTTTCCAATTACAGCCCATTTGCCAGACACTGGTACATCATTTCGCTTTGTTAATATTCCATTCCATTCGCTCTTTTAATTACGCCGCTGTTCTAGATTAGAGCCATCAATAATGCAGGAAAATCCAAGGTCGGCCCCCAGCAATTTGACTGGCTGCAAGAAAGTGAGATCTATATAGAGAACATTTTACTAATTAATTCTTATCTGCCTCGCATTGACTGTAAATCAAAGGGCAGGAAAGAAGTTTTGCGGGATCGAGGGGGACTTTTAATCACTTTGCTGAAAATAGGAACTAAAATCAAATGGAAATGGACATCTTCTGTAGAAACTGTTAGCCTTGACAATCACAATATGTCGTTTTTATTTAAAAAATTAACATGTACTAGATCTCAGCCCAAACCTGTGACTTTGTTGACCAAAAACATTAACAATTTCCATGCCATTGTTTTATGAATGAACTTAATATTATATGAACTTACACTTTTCTCAATATTTACAGGATAAAACTTCAATTAGAAAACAGACACTCAAGACTCAAGAAGCCAAATATTGGCTGATTAATTAGTCTGGCTAATACGCTATTTTCTGAATGTAATCTTGCTTGCAATAACGAAATGAACAATTCGATTTTATTAAAGATCCCATTAAATGGTTAGACAAACACAATTTTCATCAAAGCAAGAAATGGATCCTTCACAGGCAAGAATGCATACAAAAATAAAACATGTATTCGTACCAATCCATCATGATACAGAGATTTTGGTTCAGTGCATGCAGCCTTACAACGAATACGCAGCAATGCAACACTGTTTGATAACGCTAGCAGAAGAACAGTGAATGCACACTTGAAAACAAAGCCCCTAGACAGTGACCACGTGCTGATTCTGAACGCGTCTCTCACATAGACTGACAAATATATATTTTAAAGACTTGCACACTCAACTGTTAGCGAAATGGAGCTTTGTGCTCGTTTATCCTACCTCTCTCATTCAGCACGTCCAAATATTCCATATTATTTTCATATTGCGATTTAATGTATCTGAATGTTAAACTATTATTTATTATGTAAATTAAAGGCTTTGTACTTCAGTCGTATTCCAACAGTGACACAGAGGTGCTGATGTTTGCTTCACTGTATTTTATTTTGATAAAGTACCAACTGCGCTGTCAAGTTAGCAATGCTGGAACTGATGTGTGTGTATGTGCACGCCGACACAATCACTTGTATCCTTATCCTCATTGTTTTAATAACAATGCATCACTGTACAAAGATCTGCTTTTATTTGCTTGATACATTGTGCTTTTGTAAAATAAAAGAAAACAGATTTCTGCCATTTGAGTGTCTTTTCTGTAAACAAATTAAGCATATCACAAAAATGTGAGCATATCTAGGCAACGCTACTATCTATCTATCTATCTATCTATCCACAAACACACACACGCTTATATTTGTTATGCTGCATGACAGTTGAAGTCATATGCCAACAAGTTATGTGAAACATTATGCATTTTACTTGCACTTAATATGCTTTGTGTGTATACAGTGCCATATTTGTAAACAAAATTGTAAATTTTACTCCTACAGTACGTCATTGTAATTAAAAACTGACTGGTTTGCATAATATCTTTGTGCGCCAAAGCAAAAAAAAATTAAAAATCAGATTGTTTTTTTGGAACAAAGCCTTTTATTCACGATCATCTTGTGTGTCTGCAAAAGATGGATCTTATTATGCCGCTGTCAGAACTGGCTGTTTCATAAGCAAGTGGGAGAGGAGAAAAATAAGCAGCTGAAAACAAGTCCTAAACGTCTTCTTGATTTTATGCCACTTTTATTTCATATGCATTTCAAAACTGTAAATAAAAAGAAGAAAACATAAAAAGATCCCTCTTTAGCGTCAAGTGTGGGCGTTGAGTTTGTCAATGCATTTTTCATTGCCAAGCCTGAAAAAACATTTCTTTAAATGTGAAAAATTTATTTAGACATTCCATCTACAGAGGAAGACTGAATCACACACATTCCTCATCCCAGCGTGCCGTTGCTAAAATGTTAAAAATTTTGTCTAAAGTACACCTAAAAAAATGAGCAAAATTGCTTCAAAATGTAAACAGGCACATACAACATACTTCAGACATCTCACAGTACAGAGATCCTTTTTTTTTTTTTTTGGTCCGTTAGAGTTGTAGATTCCCATTTTTAGCTTTTGATTGACCAGCATTTCAAAACGCACTTATAATGAGGAAAATAAATACACAAAACATGTACGGACTTCAAATTTTATGAATGGCAGACGTTCTCCTCCTGTAGGAATCTTTCTGTGGAATTCAGTTCTAGTCTGCACATCTCAAGTCTAAAGCATTGCTAAGAAGCGAATAGAGAGCTTCACACACTCAAACGCTTCAGAGCAGGTGCGCTGGACAAATGGCACCAGATGAAAGAACAAAGAAAAAAGGAAAGGTCTGCAGACTGCTGTAACGTGCAAAGAATACTTATTTATTAACGGCCACGTGCTGCAGTGTTAATATATTAATACTGAAGTTTTCTTTGTAAGCTACAGGACTGGGCAGGACCTCGTCATGATTCATGATTTAAGCATGTGAAAGAGCAGAAATCTGAAAGTTCTCCTACCGACTGCTTCACCTCAGAATGGAGATGCATGTTCATATCGCTGACAGGAGGGCGAGCGATAATGAAATTCACCTGCATTCACTAACACTTGTCAAAAGTTGTATCTGGAATATTCCATGTGAGAACAGCGAATAAATATAACATCATGGAGCTGAAATATGTCAAGTCTATTTTCGACTTACATTTGGACAGCGCTGTTGACTCTCGTGACGAGTCAGAGTGATGAGAGGAAATCTGGAGTATTTGAAATATAAAATAAAATATTACATTATTTTCAGTCAACTCAATTTTGGGATAACATACACTCAAGTCGAAATGAAATTGAATGGAATGAATCAATGAATTAATGAACGAATACTTCAAAAACATTAAAACTACATTTTTTGCCAATTCTGTGGGAATATCAGCACTTTTTAGTTGAAATGCATGTTTTTGGAGAATTACGAATAAACCAATTTTTCATAGAACAGAAATAAGATCTTCAGAAAGATTAAAACATTACTTTTAAGCAAATTTGTTGTGGAAAATCAGCACTCTATCTAAAATTATTAAAATATTTTTGAAATAATACAACATTATTTCTAAACTAATTTGGGGGTGAACATTTGAACAATAAATGCTAAAATAAATAAGTAAATACTTTTGAAACTTATTTTTTTTTATCAGTTTTTTGGGGGAAGTCTACACTTGTAGCTACAATATACAAACAAAAACTTTAGAAAAATTACAACATTATTTTAAAAACAGCACTTTCTATCTGAAATAAAATACTTCTGAAACTTTATATTTTTTCAATCAATTTTTGGGGGAACATCCACACTATTTTAGCTTTAATAAATAAACAAGGCCATTTAAAATATTACAGCATTACTTTAACCCTTGTGCCCTCCTCATTTGGGAGTCACGCTTATGGTCTTAGCACCTGAAATGTAACTTTTTTTACCCCCTAGTAAAATCAATATAA
>JAUCMR010000108.1:21806-49216 GCA_032357425.1 Enteromius argenteus
GTATAGACCCAGCTCCCAACCCAACTTTGTGAATAGATTAACGGCGATATTTTTTTTATCGCACGATAAGAGTCTCGGCCCACCACTAGTTAGAATACTAATCTAATCTAACTAAATTAAAACATAAATAATAATAATAAAAAATACAGAATAATTTAATAAAATAATAAATAAATACATTTGTAACAATAAATAATCTCATATAGTGACTTATTTAAAAAATATGACACTCTATTTAAATATTTATTGATCCTAATTAGTTTACCAATGGTATGTTAATCATGTGACCATTTCTGAATTTTAGTCTGATAAACAGTGAATTCTTTATAGATACAGCTCTATTAAACAGCTTCACAGCTCAACTTATTTACATGAATACATTCACTATTTGTCAAGTTTTCTATATAGATATATTAATCGTGACACCATATTTGAGATCCTCACTTTTTTATTTGTAAATGAAACAAGTAAATAAACAAACAAATAAATTGATTGTATCTGATAAAGTTTAAAAAGATACAGCTCCACAAAGGATATTGTCTGATAAATGGTGATTCATTTAATAATAAACTGCTTCATTAAATGGCTTTATTAGTAGCTTCTAGCATAACTAGAAAAGCCCGACTGTTTAACTTCATTTTATTAGCTTGTGTTGTAATTAGCCTGTAGAAAGTTTCAAAAGCAGCTTCACCAACACTTCAGCATTTTAATGAGTCTGAATGCAACAAATTGACCCCTTTGAGTCATTTGACAGTATTTATATCTGCCTCACAAGAGCGGCGACTCTTTCCGCAGGATCAAGACGAAAAGGCCACGAAGCCAATCTTCTCAGTGAGATTCGTAACTTCATATGCAAGCAAATTACTTTAGCACACACTCAATTATCGGCCTCTCCCGCCACCGCTGAATCACAAAATGAGAGAAGCCAATATGCCGATACTTAAAATAATAAAATGTCCATCTTTTCACACAAAGACGTCTTTGTACGTGAAATGAAAGATGCACAAGCATATTGCTTTTGACCCTGGACTTTCCCCAGTGTAGACGTCTGTAAATCTAAGATTGCTTTATTCTTCCCCCCGCTCCGGCCCGTCTGCAATATGAAAGCAGGTAGCAGGAGTTTCTTCTTGACACAGATCAATAAGCAGCCCCGCTCTTCCTTATCAGAGATGGCTTGTAGAGATACGCTGGTGGGGGCGGCTGCAGGGCTTTCATGATGGATGACAGAAAAATTGACCCTAAGATCCTCCACTGCACGCGCTTTAATCTCCTTTTTTCGCCGCGAGCGGAGACAACAAACACATGTGGCACGTAATGAAGCTCTCCAACTTGATGTGACCATCAACAGTTGTGTTTGAAGTGGCTCTATCCATGCACAAGGACAAACAACACTAAATCCTGCTACACAAACCAAATAGATAAAATCAACAACAAACAGAAAATACATATGAAGAGTTTATTAACTCTTAAAGATCAGTTGGAACGCACAGTGAAAAACATTTTTTTTGAGAATTGTTAAAAACTGTTTTTGCAAATGAACTCTTCATATATAGGTAATATAGTCAAAGAAAAAAAAAAGAAAAAAAGAATTAGACTAATGTCAACAAGTAAAAGTTGCAATGCCTTCCTAAAAAGTCATCAGCAAAACTGTATGTAAAACAAATTAATAAGCAAAAATCCTTAAATTAATAAACATTTTAAAAATGATAAATATTTATATTTTATATAACAATGAAATGCATAAAAGCATAAAAACATGGAAAAAAGAAAGGGCAAATAAATAGATAACACCTAGACCAAATTAATTACAGAATCGCCTGCAGTGAGAATTTTACACTACAGGACTTTTTTGCTAATTTCTGATGTATAAAATCAAGTCTCATCTTATATTTTTCCCTTCCTATATGACCGATTGGAAGAAAAATGGGTTCCATGAAGCATTTCATGCAAACTTATTTCTCAGGATTATTAAAGATAATGATTACTATAATAAAATATATATTAAAAAAAGAAAAAAACATACTACTAAAAATAACAAACACACATACATATACACACACGCACACACACAGATATATATATATATATTTTTTTTTTTTTGTATTAAATAAAAAATAAGATTATAATAAAAAAAATAACTAATTCAACACAATCTACAGTTGTAATATAATTAAATAAATATATATATATATATATATATATATATATATATAAAACTTGTAATAGTATCTCGGTGTTACCACAATAACTCTCATTTCAAAGTCAACATGGAAACTGACCATAATGCTTCAGAATCAAACCTGGATAGGTCATAGAAACACTTTCATGGTTTTGTCCTTTTTGGACTTTTTGTAAATTACCATTGACTACCATTAAAGCATGACCATCTCTCAATTGTGTTTTAGAGAATAAAAGAAAGTGAAGCTAGTTTGGAATGTCACGAGGGCGAGCGGGCACAGGTGTGTTCAGTCCTACCTTAGCGGTGGAGGTGGTGCAGGTGGAGGCTAAGCGCTTGCAGGTCAGCTTGCTGTTGGCCGTGCTGGTGGCGCCGGTGACCGGGGTGGGCAGCAGCGAGGGGATGACAGGCAGGGGCAGCAGGCCGGGACGGTTGTTGGGGATGGAGGAGGTAGAGGTGGAGACGCATCCGTTCACGGTGCCCCCGCAGCTGCTATTGGAGGTGCAGCGCTCCCTCCGCTCCCAAACGCTGCGGAAATCCCGCTCAAAGCGCTGATGGTACCGAGACATCATGACAGAGCGGAGACGGAGAACGAGAGACGCTTCTGCTCACGACGAGCTGGAGAACACCTAACGGAGAACAACAAACACTTCATATAAACGTCTCAAAAAACAACGGCATGTTTACAAACATCCACAATAATGTCAAAGATATATCAAGATCTAACAGCCGATCACACAGAAGTAAGCACGAAGACATTCAGTCAGTGCATGTGGCTAATAACCTAACGCGTCTCTGTGAACGGATCTGATTTACAAAATCAAACACGCAAAGTTTTCAGCATCTGTGTCTCAATATATACAATATAATACATGAACACATGACCTACAGTACACCTCCAGAGAGTCAGCTTTTTACCGTTTAATGTGAGGAAAAACTACAGTCAAATTGAGTGAAATTAAAACTAAAACTGAAATACCACAAGACAACCTGGCAAAATAAAAGTCTGGTTTAACTTGAAGAAATTATGACAGAAGTGTATCACTATTGTATACAAACATGCACTCCTCAAAGAACCAGGGCCATGAATTTTGTCTAAATGTAGGGGGGCCGATCATTTCTCAAGAGCACACAAAATTTTAAAACATCTTTTCAGAAATAAATAAATCATTATAAAGAACACAGAATTTAGAGAAAAATAACATTTCCATGGGGCTCACCAACAATGCTTGTTCATTTTTACAGAGATTATGATTACAGGGGCAGATCACTGATTAATATAAACTTATTTCCAGCACAATACTGCAGTAAAAATGCAGTAAATTGTATCTGGAGCAATGCACTTCTGCTTTGGCATGTATTTCTAATGATTGTTGGTCAGTTGGCGTGTTAACGGCGAGTAACAAGTTGAAACAGTTTAAATAAAAGAGTCATTTAAAATCCTACAAGTCATACAAGTTTTGCTTTAGATAAAATCTCTAAAAATGAATTCAGGGACAAGTTTCTTCAAAAGAGTTTGTGGATTAATATATCATCCTAACAGAACCTAAGCCAGCATAATTTAATAAAGTATGTTTAAGAGATGCTTTATAATTTCCAATGAGTCTAGGCTGCAAAACGGATTGCTATGGATTGTAGATCAGTTTTCAATTAACATCAATTATACAGAAATAAAAGGTGATATTGTCTTTTTGGCTGCTTTTCTGTGCAAATATTGTATGCCATAAACTGATTAACATGATTAATTAGTCAGCACATGATAATCTAAAATAATTGAAATGACAGCCCTAAAACACTTAAAATTAATCTTCTGATCTCATATTTTCAATCTGCTGAAATCTGAAAGTACTTTACTGGAATCAATATCTTCAGTTGTGTTTTATCGGTACATAAAGTTTAATACTCGTAGAGATTCAAAGCTCATTGTCAGCATGCAAAGACTGTGGATTACCATCTGGATTTGATTTATAAATAAATGGATTCTCTATCATGTGCTGAAGTGTAATTCTCCACCTCATCATTACAATCACACACGCTTTTATGTTAAACTAGATAAATGTGCTACATTCTGAAGGTGTTAAAACATATTTAATTAATCTTATTTATGACAGACTTTTATCAAAACCTACAGCAAGCTATAAACATTGAAAGCACTGAATAGTTTCAGATATAGCATGGGAATTCAGTCTGGTCGGCATCTCTATTGTCACATGATTCATTCGGTATGATTCTGCCTTTAAATTCAGCACAAAAGACCAGAGGTCACATGTTGTCTAGAGAGGTGAGATAAGCAGCTGCTTTACAGATCAATCCAGCCAAGATGTGTGACAGCTGCACAAAAGAGCAACGCTGATGCTGAAAACAGAAACCGTGTGAATGAACATGTTTGGTGAATGCTGATCAACTTTCTGTGAAAAAGACATGTCAATTAGTCAATCAGTCGGGGGTAAGCATGTGTTTTGTTATCCTACTGTATGTTGGTTACTGTTTTTTTTGCATTTGTTTTTGTTAATATATAAACTTCAATCAATCAATCAATGAGTTTCTTATGACTGAAGCCAATTTCATTCTAAAATAAGATATTAAGATGGGATGTTTTTGGATTTTTCATTTTTAATACATTTGGAAAGATTTCAAACAAACTTCTCTATTGTTTGTAGAATTATAATGATTGAATTCAATTCATTTTGGAATAAGGCTGTAACATAACAAAACGTTTCTGGATGCACTGTATTTAATACTGTCAAAAGGATAAAAGACATCAAGCTAAACTGTTTATCTATAATCACGATTTATGCAAATTCAAATGCGCATTATTCATGCCCTTCAATTAAATGCATACAAAATGGCTAGAGAAGAGACTCTAGGTTAAAGTAAAGAGAGAAGAGAATTGATGGCAGGTTTGAACTGGATGCAAGGTGGCAAAAACTAGAACAATCGATTTAACAGAGACTTTTCTATTGTTCTCGAGCTAAAAGCACAGTTCTTCAATTCATAATTGAGTTTTTATCTATATGCACAAACACAACATGCATACATACCCAAGCATCTGAGGAACGGCTCTAATATCGATTGTATTACAGAAGCTCAATAAGAAACACTACGGCAACATGTCTTTATGCTTAATTTTAAGTAAAAAGTAAAAAGAATTATAATAATCTTTCAAATTATTTATCTTAAAAATAATTACATTTAATAATCTATACAGTTAGTACAGGCTATAGGTCTAGATTCTGAAACTCATGCTTTGCAGGTACTGTACAATGTCATGATAATTTCATTTCTACGCTGCACTGGAAAACAAAGACCAAAGATGATGGAAAACAAGGAAATATCGTATGTGACAGAATCAAATCGGGAATTTCACAACGCATGCATTTTTCCACAGCCTTTAAAACTCAAGCTGCAAGATGGATCCAGCAGTTCAAACGGCTGGAAAAAACCTCGTACGGCTGAGCGTATCTCTGACATGTGCTTAAAAACAGGCAGCAAAAGAAAAACTGTAGGTGTTGTTTCATTTGTATCTTGTACACAAGCTCTAATAAGGCGAGATATGTAAATTACAGTATCAATGTGGGCTAAAAAAAACCACACTGATGCACATATAGCTATGATATAATGAAGAGGTTTGTATTAAATATACACAGCAGCAGTTCTGTGTCTTCACACTATGAACTGAAAAACACCAAGCATATCTTTAAACACTGTCCTATTGTTCTCTGCTTCGGTTCCACCTCTGCTATTGGACACATAAAGACACCTAACGAGCTATAAACACATTTCAAATCCATCAATAAAGAGAGATAAAACTGCAAGCATTTTATTATATCTGGCATTCACGAATCATAAAATCAAAAGTTTCCATGCTTATGCTAAGCTTTGTATAACTAATGAGCCAATGAGAGTGATTATATAATGGAAAACAGGCAAAAAATATTGAACATTATAAAACAGCTTCACATGCATTCTCATCCAATCATATTTTAGAGCAGTAACTGTGTGATTCATAAATGAAAGTATTACAGTCAGTCATCTACATTTCACCTTTTATTTCTGATTCTTGTCCTTTGTATAAAAACAACGCTCCGCTAAACTTTCTATTTATGATCTAGATTCAATCTCTCCCGTACGCGCCTCACAGATCAATTCGTTCATTCCACCACTTGAGACGAGATTCTGTCATGTGTGAACAATGCAGCGAGAGCAATATGCCAACATGTGTTACGGCACATCAAGGACTTTCAGACGCACTTGGACTCTCGCTTATAATTCTGGCTTGAGAGCAGAAGCACTCGCTACAGTAAAAAGTTACAGATGAGTGTTGGTAAAGAACACTCCTGCATGGTTTAGCAGAATAACGGACACTTGAGGTTGGAGCCTTTGAGACAGTGATAGACCCCACAACAGACTTTGGCGAATACTAGGAGAAATGTCAAATCAAGTCAATATCAAGCATGTTTTCTGTGGGCAAACGGGGTTCCTCTACATTTTGAGCATGTTTCCCCATAAATCTCATTTTATTTTATGAGATGGAAAATGCACATAAAAAGATTACAGTTGAAGGTGAGTGACAGTTTAATTATCTGTTAAAACCTCATCAAATTTTATGCAAGAATGACAATACTGAAGAAGAGAAACAGGATGGGATTTCAGTGCTCAGATAAAACTATTCTAAACCTTACTGTGAGAGACTCCAATGTGTACAACGCAAAACGACCTTTATCAACCCTAGATTATTGGAAAAATGTGCATGTGCTAATATTTCTTGCATGTTGCTTCTTGCATTTATTTTATGATACTTTAAAAATGAAATGTCCAGTGAGTGGCACTAAAAACAAGTTCAGTTTTACCCAAATAATAGTGTTTTAATACGTTATCTGTTGCACAGTTTGTAAATTAAATGTCCAGTAAGTGGCAGTAAAAGATTAATGCACCCAATAGAGTTAAAAAAGCAAACATGAGATAAAAATTCATTTGCTGAAGCAACCACGCCATTTTACTCATGTTTCACAGGACTTGAATACATCAGACGTCTAATACTGTACCAAGTGAGCTTACAAGTAAGTTTGCTACAAGAATAAGAAGGATTTTCTAGAGTAAAAAAAATGTAAAAAATATTATAATGAAAATTTTTGCAGTGTTTTAAGAGAGTGCTCATAATCTCAGTTTGTGACCTGTATAAAGGCAGAACTCTTGCTGATTGACAGGAGATCATATAACATGTGTTTTTTCCAGATTTTTGTTGTTGCTGTTGTTGTTATGCTGCCTCTCCCTGTTACAATGAACCTACCACTAAAATTATAGACTGATAATTTACTGTATTTGTCAGTGGACAAACGTATACAGTACCTACAGTATGTAGCATTCCCTAATTATTTTAGTACTTTAGCTCAAACTCAACAAAAAAATGAGATTTTTTTCTTTGACTAGCTGAACTAGAAATAAAATCCTTATTTTTTTAATACAAACACTTTCTTAGTACTTCCAGCACAAGCGTATCTGTATACATTACAGAGTTTAATGGGTGCCGCAGAACAGGAATGATCCAGGAAATGGCACAAAGCAAAAACAAATCAAATGCACGTCACTTCTTTTCCTCTTTTCTGTCACCTCTGACACCCAAAGGCATACAAATAAAGAAAAATCACTGAGAAACAGCACAAAACCCACACAAAAACAAACCCAGGCAGAACACATGGATTGGAGTTTAGCTGTGCTGAAATGCGATCAGGGGTGTGTGACGGGCTTATGATGCCTCCAGTAATGGAGAAACAAGCAGAAAATGTATTCATAAGGGTTAAGCCTCTTTGCTAAAACACAACTCCTGCTGCTTCACGCTGTAAAGAGCTCCATCACAGACAGCGTCGTACTGCTGTATCTGCGGTGGGCGACATTGCTCTCCTGTCTTTAGCTATGCTTCGCTAGTAATGCGTGACTGCCACATGACCGCGAACGGGAACAACCGGCAGCAGCGTCCCAGCAGACACCGGAGACATTCCTGCTGCACTTCGGATGACCTCAGATCTCACATCGCTCCAAACATTCCCTCTGAGCATCTCAAAGTGAGACTTCTGCCTGTGCCACATCAATTACGTCCATCTGTTGACTTTTGTTCTGCTTTTATTTTCGTTGTCGCGCTGGAGGAGGATAGAGTTACATACCGAGAAGTCACACTTTCCTTTGCAGTGGTGTAAATTAAAGGGATAGTGCATTTGAAAATCTTTCTTTGATGACCTTCTGGCGCTGAAGACTTCATTGCTGAAAAGCCATAGAACCAGACGCTCTTTTCTATGCATTTACAATGAATGGACACAAAGACACAAAAGCACCATAAACTAAGCCATATGCCTTATCTGGATAAGTCATATAATAACTTTGAACAAGAAATGGAGCCAAATTCACTTTTAGTGACGGTCTTGACATATCTTGGCATACGCCTATGCACTCATTTCAGTTAATGAAAGATTTATGTCTAACACAGGAATAAATGATCTGCTTTTAAATGGGATCTGTTCAGTGAATTAGTTGATCCGATTCACAAAACGGACCTTAATGATTGTTCACAAATCTGATTGATTCACTGATTCTCTCGCAGGGCTTACCAGCTTAATAGATAAATAACTTCAAGGAATAATTCACTGAAAAAAAAAAAATTAGCTGAAAATGTACTCAGGTCATCTAAGATGTCGATGAGTCTATCGCATTTGGTTCCTTCAACAATGGATCTTCTGCAGTGAATGGGTGCCGTCAGAATGAGAGTCCAAGCTGATAAAAACAATAATCCACACCACTCCAGTCTATCAATTTAACATCGTGTGAAGATAAAAAACAGTGTGTTTGCAAGAAACAAATTTATTACTAAGATGTTTTTAAATTCAAATCATTGCTTCAGGAGTCCACAATATTGCTTTTTCCAGCAAAAAAGACATCTTGTCTAAATCAAGAGAGTAATATGCACAGATCAAACACAGTTTGCAAGTGAAAACAGTATTTAAACAAATATCCGAGTGGACGTGAGATGACATCAGGGACTTTTAAACTGGAGGAAGCATTATTATGAATTATGGACTGACAATGATTTAAAGGTAAACCCTCTTAAAGATGGATTTGTTTCTTACAAACATGCATTTTTTTACTCCACAATGCATTAACTGATGGACTGGAGTGTTAATATTAATCAGCTGTTTGGACTTGGCACCCATTCACTGCAGAGCATCCATTGCTGAGCATTTCTCCAAATCTGATGAAGAAACAAACTTGTCTACTACACCTTGGATGGCCTGAGGGTGAGTGCATTTTCAGCATTTTGGGGTGAACTATTCAATTTCCTAACATACTTGTTAACTTATATGACTTCAGAAGACTGAATATAGCACACAAGTTATTTGGACAGGCTTTTTCTCCTTTTCGGAACTTAACAGAAATAGTCATCATGAACAGCTATAGTTACGTAAAGAATCTTTAAAAATGAGAAAACAACAGCATACAGGTTTGGAACGACATTAAAGTGAGTCAGTGGCAGCAGAACATGTATTTTTGGGTGAAATGTTCCTTTAAGCACCGGTTTTCACACGTCTAAACATGAGCAGCGACTCAAATTTAAATAAATACCCTCTGAACCTTGATTTACATTTATATGCATCTCTGTGCTGTGCATCCTCTAGACATTTTATCAAATTTAATTCCTTTTTTAATCAACAGAGCCACCAATCTACCACACTGCAATAGTGCGAGTAAAGCCAAGGGTGAAATTAGTGCCTTTGCTAAGATGTGCAGATTCGCTACTGTAATTCTTCCCACCATTTCCTTGCAGCAAAGAAATCGGATGTTTACCATTCAAAAAAGATGTACATGTGGCTAATAATTTGTGATTTGGATGCTGAATAATACATTTCAGTGCTGGTAATAACAAACACTTTCAGAGCAGCAGATATGGGCGGGAGAAAGCTGCATTATGGATTAGCTTCATATGAATGCACTCTACTAAATATTTCAGAGCCACGTTCTCATCTGCAAAAAAAAACAATTCGGTGAAAGCTCTTCAGCATACGGCTATGTGGGAAATCAACAGCACAAATATGCAAATCAAACTTGTAGGAATGCGAATACGTTTGTCTGCATCCTTTCGAGCTCATTTTATATTCATATATCATTTGATACGTGAATCATTTTTGTTTGTTGGTTTCAGAAAACAAAATGCATTTGCATAATAAAACAAATTTCACAGAACACTTTTTTCCCTCAAAACAAAACTCATGCAAATAGAGCAAAATCAGCCTTATAATTAGTCAAAGTTAATGCGCGTTGCCTGTGATGGAGTCGTGGGATGCCGCTTTGTGCATACAACACCAAGCAGAGAATAACAGTCACACTTCACAATCTCTTACTGGACTGGGCTCCCCACAGGAGCCCTTATCAAACCAATCTGAACCACTAATTTGACAAATAACTCAGCATAAACTCAATGCAGCGGCTAGCAAAGAAAAAGAGGAACATTCAATATGAGCCATAAGGAGCACAAATGAAAATATTAATGCAACATATGCATGAGGTTTATTAAACCATGCATTAAAACCGAGAAGTGACATATTTACCCTAGGGGTGTATGTATAACCAAAATCTAATGTCATGCTAACCGCATATCAGTTTTCTAGCTGCTAAAAATGAACCTTGGGCTGCAGAAAGTGTTTGTAGAAATTACAGCAGAAAATAATACCATATTTTCTGGGCTGTACCAGTTCAAAATTGCATTGTTGAGGAAAAAAGTATTTGCATTGGTGAATAAGTCACATTTTATTATCACGCTCGGAAATAATGCAACAGTACAAAAAATGATTGCTAACATTTTAGACGCCATAAACATGTATTTTAATTCACCTACAGTAACTTCAAAATAGTGTTTTGCTCATGAAAACTGCGATGAAGAAACAAGTTTTTTTTTTTTAAATGAGACACCGAACACTAACTACAATTATATGAACATAAAATATCCTTGATGAAAAAGGATGAGACTAAAATTTAGTTTATATCCAAAATCTCTCTATATTGTCATCAACAAAAAAAAATAGTGACCTTACAAAATTTTCAAACTTGGGGTTGCCAGATGTCAAGTGTTTAAATCCCCCCATCAGAGCTTTTCTGTGCATACACCTAGATGGAAAAATCTGAAACTTCTTAAATGACAACAATCATGATGCATAATCGTGGTTATAACTGCCTGTAGTTTAACCATTAGCAAGAATTTGAATTTTTCATTGACTAAACCATTCTCAAACCTGAAGTTAACTAAAACTTGACTGAAGGCTGACTAAACATGACAAAAACTAAAATGGACATTTGACAAAGGACTAAGACTATAAAAGCTGACAATATTAACACTGCTCCACAACAAATCCTTTAGATGTAACATTATTGAGGGCATGAAAATTCCTTGAAAAGGTATCAAATAAACTAATTATATTGTCTTTCATTATAAACCAATTAGCCAAACCTAAACTCATTTATTTCAAGCAAAACTGAATCCGCTGCCATGTGGGAAATGCTCTACACAAATAAACTTACTGTGCTTCTTTCAAAACAAACGCTTTGTATTCTTGATGTTAATTGCAATTTAGATGATAAAAGAAACATGGCCTCTATTCAGTAAAATGTGGTACTCCATATTATGACTAAGATAAACAATTATCATCAAATGAATCAAACTCACTCAGAATGTACCAAGTTTTAAGAGTTTTTTATGCATCATTTTTTATTATGCTGGTTTATGTGGGCAGAAACAAATTATATAAAAGACTGAGATCACTCACAGTCACATTAACCCACATCTTGCCAACAGTATGTCATCAGAGACGGATCATGTGACCTCCACTGACTTTACTACTATTAGTACTCATTGCTTCCTTAAACATTTCACAACTGTGCTGCATGACTGTAAATTGCCAACTTGCATAGAAAATAATGACCTGAGGTCATTTCTGCCCACTGATCTTCTGCGGTATAAACGCAATAGCGGTGTTGCACAGTAGGCTGCATACAGTCTTTCCGCCCAGGTATAATATATCCTGTCTCTTTTAGTCCTTATAGGATGGTGTATGATAATGATGCAGGACAGCAGCAGGGAAGGAAGGAAGGAAGGAAAAGAGCATCATTTGGCTTCCTGGCCACAGTCTACCGTCAGCAGCACCTGCACCGCCGGCCGCCCAGTAAAGCAGTATTATTACAATGTCAGCTTTAATCAACATTGTAGTCAGCAGTGAGATTGTGCAGCGCTGCAGTTGTGTAAGAGCGTGGTCCACTGACCACTGAAAACACCAGGCACAGACAGTATTATAAGCAAGTTCAAGCAAACATATTTAAAAAGCTTTGGGAAACATAATACATTCATATTTATATATACATATACATACATACATTTACATGTACACTATCTGAAGTGCTGTCAAATGGTTAATCGCGATTAATCACCTCCAAACTAAAAGTTTTTGTTAGCTTAATGTGTGTGTTCTTTGTATTTATGTATATAAATACACACACATGCATGTATAGATTTAAGAAAAATATGTTATATTTCTATATGAGATATATCTATATATAACACATTGTATACAAATAAATGTACAGTACAGTGCAAAAGTCTTAGGTCACTAGTATTTTCATCAACAAAACATGGTTTTAAGTCGGTTATTTCTATCTTTAGCAGGTTTTTTTCTTCATCTTGGAGACATTGACACAGTTCTTCTGGATTGAGTCTGTCTCAGTTTGTTCTGATACTTCGTGTGATTCCAGACAGACTGGATGATGATCAGATCAGATCTCTGTGTGGAGCACTGGCTGTTGTCAGACAATAATCTCACTGCATTATTACAATTAATGACAAAAATCATGTTTGGAAATGGAAACTGATATTTCGCTAACGCAAAAGATAGAAATAACCCACTTAAAACCTTTTTTTTGTTAGTTTTTTTTATGTTGGTGAAAATACTAGTGGTCTAAGACTTCTGCACAGTATTTTGCACACATGTAAATATTTTCAAAATATATTCTGTGCATTTATATATACATAATGAATATACACAGCACACACACACATATTACTTAAAGACTTAAAGAGGCAATTAATCCTTTCACATATAAAATGTATATATATCATATTTTATATAAACATTTTATGTTTTTATGTTGTGACTCTTTACAGACCTAATGCTTTCTATGTGAATATTTCAAAATGTCATTTATTTTTGTAACGAAAAGCTGAATTTGCAGCATCATTACTCAGAAATCATTCTAATATTTTTAACATTTCTTCTTATTATTAACCACCTCTCATGCTTAATATTTTTGTGGAAACGGGACTGCTGGACTTTGTTGGATTAAACTGCTCTGACTACTCTCAGGTTACCAAAATTCCTCTAAAACCACCCAGAAAAAATGGCCTTAGATGGTTTAGGTTGTTAATTATAATTTTATTACTGCTACATAACATATATTTACTGTACACGTGCTCCACATGACAAACTAATGACTAAGATGACACTCTTCGAGCGCCAGCATCTGTTATGTTTTGTGATACTTGTGCAGGACTCTTGGTTTATCCAGAGCAATAAAGTAAAAATACTACACACCCTCTAAGTTATTTGGTTTCCCAGCATGCTCAGCACATTTGAGTTCTTCCCAACCACAGTGACTTTATGATGTTGAGATGCAGTTTCATCACTTTGACAACAGAGAATCTCATAAAACTTGTGCAAACACTCACTGCAGGAGGAGGAAACATGAGATAGAGTCTGTTATGCAACTTCTATGGATACAAAATAAGATAAAATAGTGTAAGGTATGCTAAACATCTTAAACATAGCATAAAATGCATGATCACATAAATACAGTGCAGCATTTAACTCCTAATTGAGACGTCACTCTTTATAAACTTCCTCAGTTTGCAGATTTCTTTAAAGTCTGACTTGATTAGATACATACAGAGTAACGTCACACCAGCCTCGTATTAGTCTGGTGTGGTTTTAATGCTGAAAAATTCAAGAGACATTTATTCTAACTGAACGCAGACAGCAGCGGTTTTAAGCACACTATCCAGAACAGTCACAAAATGCTGCTAAAAAATCTTACGATCAAAGTAGCGTCAGGTTGCAGTGACGTCTGAGATCTCTATATGACCAGAAACACACGTCTATTCGGAGCTCATCTGCAGGAAGATCTATTGAAAGGATGCCAGTCCTCCAGCTGCGCTGCCACGGGCGTTTAACCCAACGGGTGGAAACCAGAGACGACGGGATGGAGCTGTCTCACTGCATTCCCATCTAACCACCCGTAACACACCTTCACCTCCATCTAACTGCATCCAACATCTCATTCTCGTGTGATTTTAATATGAGCTGACTTTATATTAGTCCAGTCAAAGAATAAATGTCACTGGAAATATTCCTCAGCTAATACTGGAGATGGACTCATTTGAATTTATGGAGATGACTTTTAATTATGCAATGTATTTTGCATTTTTAAAAATGCAGTCTACTAAATGCATTAATTTTAATGCTCAATTTTAATGATACTTTAAAAATTGAACCTTAAGACATGTGCGTTTGAGGGCTGGGCAATATTTAAGGTAACACTTTATTTCAGTAGTCAACTTTAGACATTCTCCTAACAAGTATCTACATGTCAACTTGCAGTCATTAGAGTATTAGTAGACTGTCTGCTTAATACACTTCTAACACTTTATTTTGATGGGTCCAAAACATACAACATATTTAGTATGTAAAACTTTGCAAGTATATGCCAACTTATTCTACTAACCCTAAACCTGTTCTAACGGTCTACTCTGCATATAGTTAGTAGAATGTCTAAAGTGGACTATCAAAAAATAAAAATCTGCAACCATATTTAATCATATTTATAAATAAATATAAAAATGTTTATGTTTAAATATAAAAAATGATTAATTAATATAAGATTATAAATTATATTTAATAATCACAATGTGATTGCACTGGCAATATACTGTACATACAAATACTGTACTGTACAAATAGCACTGTGATGCTTTTAATGCACGTTTTATCTGGCCAATAAACTGTCACAGATTAGTTTACAATAATTTCTTAATTATCTTTAATTAGACTTACCGTAAGTTATGCCTCGTATAAAAGGTTTTAATGTACTTGAAATTAGTTTATATTTATTAGCATTTTCCAAAATGGAATTCAGTTGAATAATTAATTAATTAATTTAATAAGTGAACAGCTAATGATAAAATCATAAAAAAAAAGAAAAAAAACTGAAATATGAAAAAAAAAATATATATATATATATATGTCAATAATATTCAATATTTTATTTGCTACCATTAACGATATCAAAGAACTGCAAACATGCAAAAGTGCTTAATTCCTAAAACATTAATTTAACATCTAAGGTGGACAAAGTTAATAGTTTAAGTCAAAAAGGCTCAGATATTAAATGTTTGAGAATTTCTGCTTCACGTTTGATAGTCCCCGAGTTACATTTTTACTATAAACACCCAGCCTCAAAGCAACATGAGCACTTTTAAAAACAATCTCTCATTCCACCGTGTCAAAAGCAGAGAGTCAGAGTCGAACGCTTTCAAGCACTTAAACAGGGAGCCGATTTCCCAAACCATTTTAAATATTTCATTAGGAATTCATGTTGCTTCATGCATGGTTAGCGGCCTCGACTCGCCGAGAGGTCAGACAGAGTGCAGCGCACTGACAGGCTATGAGCCCAGTTCACTGATGGGGCACTTCACGATCACCGCTGTAACCCTTTCACCACCGACAACCAGCACATACTGAACGCTTCTCTGGTATAAAGAAGATACCTGCAGATAATTAAACATCTCATCCTGGCAGAGGTGACAAATATGACATTTAATGTTGAATCAAAAGTCACTCATGTTGTGCAGGGCCTTACAGTGCTCTTTAGCCAAGACTATATTCATACAGTAGTAGCTGCATTACACAAACATAACACGAGCGTAATGGATGCATCTGCATGGATTCTCACACAGAAGAACGAATGACATGCATAGCACGACTCGAACACGTGAAGCAGTCGTCCAGATGGGTGCCCGTGAGCACAGATGTGCTTCGTGACATAAACACATGCATCTGCATCAGAAGCTGAGCGACACTGAGGAATCAATTTAGATACGCCTCTGTTTACATACAAGAACTCTAATGAGCAAAACCTACCAACAATCTGAACATGACACACAGATAATTTAGACAATGGCAATGGTTTATAAAACAACTGTGAAAGTACAGTGCATGCATTATGAAAAAAACATTCAAATATAAACCTTTCGTTCATTTTTTGTATAAAATGAACCTCATTACTGTAGTCAAACAATCCTGAAAAAAGGATTTCACTAATATGAACATATTGTCTCAGACTACAACCTAAACAATTATTAAATTAAATTAAATTTGGCTTCTTATATAGCTTATCCTTTCAAATACTGCAAAAGGGTACTGTTAAATAATAAACAACACAAAAATAAATCTGACTATAATATTTTCTACAGTGGCTGCATCTGTGTCAGCAGTCACATAACGCTGCTTCCAAACAAACACATTTACACAATTACTCACAGCAAACAAACCATTCAAGCTTTATTTTCAAATGAAGATTACTCACTAGCAAACGTGAGTCATGTTGGATGAATAAAAACAAAACTAAAAAAAACTAATTTCTGAAAATGTGAGTCCTTCACATGATGCACCAGACCTGAAAAACACTTTTTACTGCATCATGCATCTGCAAAGTAGATAAAGATTCATCCACAGATAAATATCAGTGGATCACTGCATTTGTTTATTTCACTTAATAAATATCAAACCCAGTGGTCTGGTCTCTGTTGTGGCCCAATATTCAGACAAATTAAATTAATCCGCATGCTGCACAAGATCTGTAAGTAAATTGGCTCTGCAAGCAAACTTAAGTCCTTCGTTTTCAGATGAGTAAACAAAAGCGCAAGCGCCACCATTGATTTTCATTCACAACTGGCCTATTTAACGCAACGCTGCAGCCATGCACACAAAAGTCCAGACGCTGTCAGCAACCTCTGAACGAGTACAGACGCTGGTCTGTTCAGCACAAAGCTGGAAACAAAATAGTGCAAAGTCTGCCTTGAAATAAGGGGGACAGATGAATCCAAAATGATTCTGTCATCATTTGTTCACCCTCATGTCGCTCCAAACCTGAAGGACTTCTGTTCTTCTGTAGAAGATTTTCAAAGTAGTTTAAAAGCATCATAAAAGTACCTTGTTTCTTTGTTTTCTCACATAAAAGTAGTACGGACTAAATTTATAATACTTTTGCAACTTTTTCCTTTTAAGTTTGAAAGCTTCAGACGGTGTCATTTTGTTTTCAAAAAAAAAAAAGAAATGATGGTGATGGTGAGTAAATGACAGAATTTTCTATTTTCTGCACAAACTACTATTTTAACAGCAACGAATACAAGAAACAGCACCTTGAGCGAGGTACTTCCTATTCAATCTTCCGATGAATAAAGTTAGAAACAGCTCCTTCCACAAAGGCCATCTTGTAAGGAGCGCACATGACCCAGTTCTAGAAGGTGCTTCAATAACATTAGCAAAAGCAATTAACCTTTAGCCGGCAGCTCCTTAAAGTGAACAGGGTGCAAATACGTTCCCTTATTCACACTGATTACATATACTATAATAGACAAGCATCTGAGATACTGACCTAGAACGGATGGAATGGCTTTACCAACTTAGTTTTTTCAGATTTCAAAAACACTCCTAGTTCTCAAAGATGACTACATAGGGGAAATGTGATAATAATATACCAGTCTAAGGTGGTTTATTCTGGTCAAGATGAACTCCAGCAAAACAGACCAGTTTGGCCAGTCTGGGAGACCAGGCGATCACTTTACGTTAGTTTAAGGTATTTTTCTGAAGGGGTATGAGATTACATGCAAATATAACTTTTCCCCCCTTATAAAATAGCTTGTTTTTCCCAATACTGAGGTGAAATGAAACATCCATGACCATAATAATAAATATAATTTAATATATAAATGAGTGTTTTACTGTTCACTTTGTAAATACAATAGTTCTCCATTGACTTTAAGACAGCATTGTGTTCTTTCATCATTCAGTTTCAATTCCAATGAAACAGCGGAACCAGATAATCAAGCTCCGCAGGTTTGCTTGGAAATTACAGGCGGATTTTTTTTTGAAGGCCTGAAACTCAGCAGGAAAGAATTCCAGGAGCTGGATTGGTCCCGTCTAATCTGAAAGAAACATCCACTTCATGGTGCTTCGTATTTTCTGAATGTAAAAGAACAGCTTGCATGCAGGTGCGATTTTAGCATAACAAAAAATGCTGGCCATCTCAGTAGATGAACGGGGTTACTGGAGGTTAAACAGGAGATTTACTCCGTTAAACCTCTATCAACGTACAAGCTCTTTAAAAACTGAAACAACATGAAACGGCCAATGAATATTAATAAAGACATTAGATAGTCAAAACCAGTTCTCAACAAAACCACTGAGATGATGGTTGCAGATTCAAATGAAAATTGGTTTGATTTTGGATGCTTTAAATCAGCCCAAAACCTAGAGGATGTAAGGACCCTCATAATAGAGAAGACATGAAATAGAAACTGGATATGAATATTGATTGATTTTACCATTAACACCTAATTAATTTGTGATAGTATCATAATTAGCATATGAATGAAGTGTTTTTAGCACAGTGATTCATAACCTTGGCCTGGTAACTGAAGGATCCTGGGTTAAATCTCATAAAGGCTCAAACAATCAGCTGAGAATTGGAAAAATATGCTTCCATCTACATTTTGCATAACTGCAAAAATACACCAATACTTACAATTCACTACAGTTTCCTAGTGATATAAACTCTAGTGACAGTGGAAAACCAACAGCTTTTACTATTTTTCACACAAATTACGATTACAGTGCTATGTTATGACCTCAAAATGCTTTTTTGTGCATGATTTTAGATTTTTGCATCATAAAACGTGCTAGATGTTTGGCTGTTCTGACATGGTAAACTTGCTGGTAAGCTCACCTGGTACAGCATTGCAATTGCAATGTGGAGCATTTAAGTCATGAAAAGAGCACAAAAACTTGCAGAAGCAAGATGACATTGCACGGTAATTTCATCAGGTAAGTTTGTATCTCATGTTTGATTCTGTAATGCATTGATTAGGTTTAGTGTTTCTGGTATTCTATTTTCAAATGCAATAGGGCATTTACCTTTTAGTGCCACTTACTGCACATATAATTGGACACTGCTGGGGTACATACAACAATCAATGTCATACATCACCAGGTTACTGCTCATCTGTTTCAGATAAAACTAAACATGCTTAAATAACTATCTTGAGACTCCACTACAACAATACAAAATTACTCACACCGTGATAAACATGCATTAATATTGTATTAGAATTCATAATGTTGTTGTGACAAACCAATTTTCCGAATCCGATGCGCTGCTGACGTTACAGATCTCACACTTTCCATGAACATGCAACTTGGGTTTTCTCTTTAATCTACATCTATACATCCTGACATGTGCCGATTAAGTTGTCTGGATGTAAGAGGCAAAGAAACAGGCTCCTCTGAGACCGTCACAGAGCAGGGATCCCAGCATGAGATCTCAGCCACAACACCGTCTTCAAAGAACCACATCCATCATCTTCATAAAGGCCTCGAGAGCACAAACCACCAGCGACGAATCAAATCCACAACATATTCAAGGAATGTTCCGGGTTTAACACAACTTAAACAGTGTGGACAACCTCTGCACAGAAAATAAACTCAACTCCTGCTCTGTTTAATTTCTAATCACAATAATCTCCAACATTAAATCACTAAAGCACTGATACAGGACAAACGTCTGGCTGAATTTCAAAACTACTCACCACACGGCGTCTCGGAGCGATGCACATCATATAGGACAGTCGTGAGCTTTTCTCCTCTAAATCACACGCCACCTGTTAAAGAAATGAGAAACGTCCATCATGAATAAGTCATTAATAAGATGATTTTAGAGAGTGCTGCTCAGAGGACGCAGGAACACTTAACATGGTTTTCAATGTCAAGTCAGCATGAACCTGTTTTTAACGACCTCTCAAAGACAATAAATCAGTTCTGTAGCCAGAAATGATTTTTCAGAGCAGCAGCATCACTAGTTATTAACACAGACGAATAACAGTGCATAGAAACACTTGAAAACTTTAGGAAGTGAAAAAGATTAAAACAACAGACAAATGAAAGAATTTAAAACGTAATTAAAAATGGTATGACCCCCACAATTACCACCAAACTTGATTAATGTAATGAAAATAAAAATGCATTTATAAAAATCATACAAATAACGCAACAAATACCCCCAAAATGTATGTTATAAATTAGAAAATACAAATTCTATATATGACCTTGGACCACAAAGCCAGTCATAAGGGGCAATTTGTTTAAAACAGAGATTTATACATCATCTGAAAACTGAAATGGAAGCTTTCCACTGATGTATGGTTAGGATAGGGCAATATCTGGCTGAGATACATCTAGCCTATTTAGAAATCTGGAATCTGAGGGAGCAAAAAAATCTAAACATTGAGAAAATCGCATTTCAAATGAAGTACTTAGCAATGCATATTACTAATCAAGAGTTATGCTATAATTACAATAGGAAATTTACCAAATATCTTCATGGAACATGATCTTTACTTAATATCTTAATGATTTTTGGCATAAAAGAAATAATAATTTATATTACATATATATATTCTCAGATGAAATGTCATTAATTGCAATGAAAATGTCACAATGCAACAAAAAAATGTCCTAAAAATAGGCTTTATTTAATGCATTTTTGTAATTTTGCTGTGAATATGCCTTAAACAGGTTCCATTAGATTCACTCATCTCTTCTGAACTCCGTTCAAACACAGACGCGTGCTTCAGATGAGTGTAAAGTGGCTCGTTCTCTGCAGAAGTTCTGTTCTGCGTTCTGTGTGAAATCTGGGCTGGATCTGAAGCTCTCCAACACTTACTGAAGCCTAAAGACCTAAAAACCAGAGTCAACATGACGACAGTGCTCAATGAATGTCCTTTCCAAGACAGATCTCCACCTAATTCGTCTCATTTTTCTGCCCGTCTAGTCACCACAGAGCTGAAGGTCTGGCAGTAATTTTAACCATCTGTGTGATTTTACAAACCTCTAAATATGTAAGCTCATTGTGGAAAATGTAAATTTGCTCTTGAAAACATTAGGCTGAAGTTAAACAACCGTTTCATCAAACTCATCTGTGTAATTAGACTTCTGACTCGAAATTTTAGGAGTGATTGACAGCGTTGGATGAACAAGCTTTAACTTCATTAAGTGGCAATTAGCGGCATTGTATAATAGCTGAAAAACATTTTTTAGCAAATATTTAAAGATGACTCTTCGTTTGAATGACCTTGAACATTTTCTGACAGACAAATTCCAGCAAATGAGACATAAAATGACCAGCGTGACCTGACGGCCACAAAGGTCACGAGTCTGTCAATCAGCAGCACTATCATCTGAACAGTCTACAGCATCGATAATTCATCTCAGTACCTGACAGACATGAACTAAGCAGGTAAATCAGCTTATCACCTGAACAAATCAATTAGTAGATTTCAGCATAATGAATCAGATCAGCACTGCTACACACAATTACTATTGACTTGATTGCTTGTGAGGAAAGAAAGCAGCTTGAATTAACAGACAGAAACGCTGAGAGACTCTATCTTCTTCAAAACAACATCGATCATGACTCTACATGTGAAATTATCACACGTTTATATAATGATTGACAAGCATCACATGCATCTACAGCATAATCTCTCCTCAATTAAAGGTGTCAATCTAACACTTTGATAAGAAGAAAAAACATGTTTAAGCCAATTTATGAAATCATTTTAAGTATGTGATGCAGCAACACCTCCAGGCAGAAGTCAGCCATCTACTACTGACTACATTTAGTTTCCAATAACAGAACGAAATGTGCAATCCTGACTTGCCCAGCGGTTTTACCAACACTTCAAACCAACTCTATAGGTCTGTATATCTACACAAATGCAGTCCGAAACAGATGAGTGGAGGGAGACTCCATCCTCCTCAAAACAACACAGATCACACACAGTGAACAGAAGTATTATTTATGTTAGCTCTGAGGTGAAATTAAATGTATTATATTTATACCTTTATGTTTTATTCACGCATTATGATTTTATTTAAATTTGCTTTATATATTTTATTCATTTCTGACCCACTGTTGTACATTACCATATGTGTTGTGCACTTGTGGCTCCATGTTTAGGTATTTAGCAGATACTTTTTAAACTACAAATTAAGCAAAAAAACTACAAATATACAATTAAACAATAAAATGTTTGACATAGACATCTATATCACACATTTCCTGTAATATCTTTTAGTCTTCTATCATGCAAGGTACTTTGTGAACATAAAACTTGAACGAGTAAAGATTAAAAACAAAATATAGGTCTATTTACCAAACAGTTTAAATCGCAATTAACCAAAAATCATTAACTCAGTGATATAGTAAAACATGCAGCAAAACCATCTGCCCATGATTAAAGTGTTTAATAGATGGATTTAGTTACCACATGCAACATTAAATACTTAATACTGAACTTTCAATGAAAACAAAGACAATAACTATCATTTAACCAACAGTAACAAGTATCTATATAGCAACATGAAAACAATATTGATTGTAACATTTCTGAAAGCAGTTTTGAAGATTGCACACCTGTAACTGTTTAAAAAAGTGAAAACTGGCGTCTTCAGTGACTCTTTTCTTAAATTCAGGAGGACAGAAGCAGCTTGCAACGCTAATGTCCTGCCAAAACATGCTGCTATAGATCAGCTCTGGATCAGAACACCTGTATTATACAGTATATAGTGTCTATAGAGAAGACTATAGTGTCTGTTCCTTTAGTCTCCCCTCATGAAACACACATACGCACATCATAACGCTGTATCGCTGGTTCATTCCAGCAGCGCTAGTTTGTAAAGGCAGTCTGATGCCGATCTGAACTCCAGCTCTTACCTTCAGATGAAGCTGAGCGCGTTTCTTTCATTGTGTGAGAATCCCTCGCGCTGCTGTCAGTGATGATGCTGAGCGCTCGTGCACGCGCTGATGGGAAGATGAGGAGGAGGATGATGCTGGGCTCCTCGGCGAGTGTGTGTGTGTGTGCGTGTGTGTGTTTGGAGAGTCAGCGCGCTCTGACAGCCTGAGGTGCGCGCCCCTGTGTGTGTGTGTGTGTGTGTGTGGCAGTCCTTCTGCTCCGCCCCTTTAACTCTGTTAGGCTATTACTAAACACACAGCGCCACCTGTCGAGAGAGAGAGAGAGCGACAACAAAAGTCCTTACAGGTTCAGTGTTTAATGCAAGTCAGCGTATCATAACTAAAAAACTACAACAAACAAAAAAACAATGTGTTACACGAAATAAAATTAACTTTGTTATGCATATATATACAGAACATTCAAATATGCAAACATCTTTTGACAGCACTAATAGATAGATAGATAGATATAGGCTATACAGTAATTTTTTAAAATGTATTTTTATTTTTAAATGACGTATAAACAACAAAAACACTGAAACGTTTAAGTTTAAAACGTATATAAACAAAACAAAATTGAAAACAATTTAAAATATAATAAATATAAGCTATGCACTACAATGCCGTGGAAAAGTTAATTTATTTCAGTAATTCAACTCAAATTGTGAAACTCGTGTGTATAAAATAAATTCAGTGCACACAGACTGAAGTAGTTTAAGCCTTTGGTTCTTTTAACCCACCAATTCCCTATCTCAACAAATTAGAATATGGTGACATGCTAATCAACTCAAAACACCTGCAAATGTTTCTCTCAGTTTGGTTCACTAGGCTACACAATCATGGGGAAGTCTGCTGATCTGACAGCTGTCCAGAAGACAATCACTGACACCCTTTACAAGGAGGGTAAGACACATACATACATTGCCGAAGAAGCTGGCTGTTTTCAGAGACTTGTATCCAAGCAAACAAAAGGTTGAGTGGAAGGAAAAAGTGTGGGAGAAAAAGATGCACAACCAGCCTAGAGAACATGAGGATTGTCGAGCAAAATCCATTCAAGAATTTGGGTGAAATTCACAACGAATGGACTGAGGCTGGGGTCAAGGCATCAAGAGCCACCACACATAGACGTGTCCAGGCGTTTGGCTACAGTTGTCGTATTCCTCTTGTTAAGCCACTCCTGAAACACAGACAATGTCTTACCTGGGATAAGGAGAAGAAGAACTGGACTGTTGCCCAGTGGTCCAAAGTCCTCTTTTCAGATGAGAGCAAGTTTTGTATTTCATTTGGAAACCAAGGTCCTAGAGTCTGAGGAAGGGTGGAGAAGCTCATAGCCCAAGTTGCATGAAGTCCAGTGTTAAGTTTCCACAGTCTGTGATGATTTGGGGTGCAATGTCATCTGCTGGTGTTGGGCCATTGTTTTTTGAAAATCAACACCACTGCACCCATTTAACAAGATATTTTGGAGCACTTCATGCTTCCTTCTGCTCACCAGCTTTTTAAAGATGCTGAATTCATTTTCCAGCAGGATTTGGCACCTGCCCACACGCCAAAAGCACCAAAAGTTGGTCAAATGACCATGATGTTGGTGTGCTTGACTGGCCAGCAAACTGACCAGACCTGAACCCCCCAGAGAATCTATGGAGTATTGTCAAGAGGAAAATGAGAAACAAGATACCAAAAAAATGCAGATAAGCTGAAGGCCACTGTCAAAGAAACCTGGGCTTCCATACCACCTCAGGAGTGCCACAAACTGATCACCTCCATGGCACGCCAAATTAAGGCAGTAATTAAAGCAAAAGGAGCCCCTACCAAGTATACATATACAGTAAATAAACTTACTTTCCAGTCGGCCAACAATTCACTGAAAATGTTCTTTTTGTTGGTCTTGTGAAGTATTCTAATTGGTTGAGAGTGAATTGGTGGGTTTTTATTAAATGTGAGCCTAAATCATCACAATTAAAAGAATTGAAGAATACTTCAGTCTGTGTGGACTGAATTTATTTAATACACCGGTTTCACAATTTGAGTTGAATTACTAAAATAAATGAACTTTTCCATGACATTCTAATTTATTGAGATGCACCTGTATGCACGTCCTGATTGTGCTGAGTTCGACGTGTTCCTGGAACAACATTTTAATCCAAAATTTTAGTTTTGACCATATCTCTATACCTAAACCTAACATTCTCCATTAGTAATATTTTAATGATAGATGAATGACACTGATGTACAAGCACCAAACACTGATTGTAAGCTTAAACTTCACAAAAACTATAAACTAGTTATTCAAATCTGATTGGCTAATCACAATGTTGTTCCGTCGAACTCAGCAAAATCAGGTTCTGCCCACCGGCGTATAAATTTGGCAGTGTCTCAGTTTCACATTTAATACATGCCTGACATCTGCTGGTGATGATATGTACGTGCAGAAGAACTATGACTGAGGGTGTAGAATGTTTAGGGATGCTAGGAACCCACCCTCTGATCTATAAGATCAGTGGACCAACCCAATATCCAGCGACTACAAAATTGCCCCTAGCAATAATACTGATCAAACAATTAAATACATGTGTAAGGTAGCATAGTTAAAGCATAGTTCAGTTGAATGACAAAGTTTAGCCTATTGGCCTACCCTCCATAAAGGGGTCTTATTATGCTTTCTCTTTTTGAATTTTAGTCAGTGTGTAGTGCATATGTTTGGGCATGTGTGATGCTAAGGTTCAAAAGCATCAGTTTTCAAATCTCCCAGCATATTAATGTTGTTTTAAAGTAATATTATGATACTCTTTAAGTAACTGTGCGAAAACTCTGTAAATTTGTGTGAAAGGGATAAAAGGTATCAGTTTTACTGCCTCTAGTGTTCATTTCCTTTGGAAACTGCAGTGTACTTATTGTATATTACTGTATATTTATGCCATGGTACTGGGTAGCTGGGTAGTTGTACATTGTACTTCAACCCATTGAAACCAAAAGAGCGACAGTCAATTTAAGCTTACGATGCTTTTGGGAAAACACAGCCCTGAGTCATCATTGAGTCTCTAAGTTTGACATGAGCTTGACCCACATCTTCAGTTCTACTGAACAATCAGTTTGACTGCGATTGTAAGACAAGGAGAAATTTAGGGAAATGTTTTGATGTTAACACTGAATTTAAGGAAACTAGAGTTCATAATATTTAGTTATCAGCAAATCAATAATAAAGTGAAAATTAGCATTGATAAGGAAGAAATGAAGTGTATGACAATGCATTTTTGATAAAAATTGCATCGGAAATCACATATTACTAATGTAAAAACCAAAATGTCTGAAACAACTGCAATATGTGATGCAACATGAAATGTAATGAATCAGAACTGATTAGTAGATTATATGATGTACACTGTGCAGTTCTCTCATACATTATTTGATGTGTGGAGGAACAGAGAAATACCAATAAAACTAACAGAAATACCATTTATAAAACAAAAATAGATTTATATCTGTCAAAGGTGTGAAACAGATCTGATATAGAATTTTGAATTGTACTTCTCTTGCAAATGAAAAAAAATAAGATGATAAAGTTAAGACTTAGAAATTTGAATTAGAAGAGAGAAAGAGTTTATGCGTTTGTTTTTTCCACTCGGCTGTTTCTTAGTTGTTTCTCACAGGAAGCTGTTTAATCTCACACTGAGACACTGAACTACCAGAACAGCAAATATCAAATCCAGCACAGAGGGGTTCAGTGAATGTGGTGTTGACTGTGTATAAGTGTGTGAGTGTGTGTGGACTTAAACCCACAGCCATGCCCTTTCCTGTTGATTCCTTAATATGCCACTGATACATAAACCTCCTTCCTACTCCATTCAGCCTCCCAGTAACAGCATCCAGTCAGACTCTCTCTGTATAGAACATGATAACAGTATACCTTCAAATCTGTCTGGATACTTCTTCCACACGTCACCTTTCTGTTCCTCTCAGACAGAATGAGATGTTTATGCGCTGTATTTAAATCCAGTGTGAGATCACATGCATCTAAACATAAGAAGAGGGATTATTACAGTTCACTTAATTCAAAAGATTCAGTAAATAATGATTCATTAAACCT
>JAUCMR010000108.1:107734-130728 GCA_032357425.1 Enteromius argenteus
CACGTGTTCTTGTCTTATGGCCACTTTGATTAACTTTTTTGATGCACTTTAAATGTTGACTCTTGTGTATATAGTCATATAGTTCTAGCCTATAATGTATTTGCAAAACAAGTTTACACTTGTACATTTGTTGAATTTTCCATTTTTGCATTTTAATAATTGAGTTATTCTGCAGAAATGTCCACTTTTGGCAAGATGTCTAGATTTTTCTTTTTCAAACAATTAAACTTAAAGACCATATTATTAGATTACCTTTCTGACTTTATGAATACATCTAAATAACAGCTTTATTTTTATTTTATTTTTATGTGCAATTATTTTTATATGTACCTTTTTTTTTTTTGGATTACTGGTATTTCCTTCTTTAGCAATATTAAAATATTTTTATGAAATATATTTTTTTCAGCTCATGTAGTCAGAGTTACAGAAAATGAAAATGCAAAAAAAAAAGATTGATTTTAAAAGAAAAAACCTGTACAATAACACCAGTGACCTGATATACCAGGGGTGGTGAACGCCGGTCCTGGAGAGCCGCAGCCCTGCTGAGTTTTGCTTCAACCCTAATCAAACACACCTGAACGAGCTAATCAAGGTCTGAAGGGTTACTTGGAAGCTACAGACAGGTGAGTTATAATTAGGGTAGGAGCTGAACTCTGCAGGACTGCGGCTCTCCAGGACATTCAGTTTTGTGGTGATTGGAATTCTTTATAATTTATTAAAAACAAATATCACATTGATGACTCAAGAAAAACTAATTGTTTAAATAACACATTGTTTTATTTATAAAACACACACACACACACACACACACACATATATAAGAACAGCAACGGATATATATATATATATATATATATATATGTGTGTGTGTGTGTGTGTGTTTCAACTGTAATATTTGTGTAAATGCTAGAGACCGAAAAATTTACGTTTCTGTAGAATGACCCATTTTGTTCCATCCTGGAAAATATAAGCTCTTTTGATGACCGGTTTCTTTGTGACATATTGCACCATTATGGTTTATATTTAGTTTTTAATAGGCTTGAAGTTTTGTGTCTTCACATAAATGAACTTTTACCCCACCCTACGAAATATTGGCGGGAGCAAAAAGTGTGACAACTAGCCCCGGTCTCCTGCTTCACATTAACCGTTGTTGCCACAAGTTGGCGCACTGGCTCTGAATATGAGCCTTAGGTAGTGAGCGTCCTTTTTTCATTTAAAGTTGCTTATAAACATTTGAGATCTAAATATATTCTTAGTGATACAGTAATGATTAATTGAATTCAATTCCAAAATAAATGCAATGGCCAAGTATGTTTTACTGACTTTAATAAAGCAAATCAAACACAGCAGAAACTTCCCATATATTTTTCCCCTGTTGCTTAATCAGATATACTCTGAACTCCCCAAAGGCGCGTATGTCCACATGAACCCCTGATGAATTATGTCATGACATCAGAGAGTTAAACATAAAGACGAGAAGAGAGTGAGGGAGAAAGAGAGAGAGAGAGACGCTGTTGCACACTTGCGCACTGCGCGTAAAGGACACACACGTACCCAAACCCTCGCCGTGACTCGTTTCGCTCCAAGCTAAGGAAGAAACTTTTGTTTGGTCAATGAAGTGGACTTTTATACGCGTACTTCCCTCCGTTTCAACACCTACGGCTCGTCTTTGTGCAGCGGTGACGGTAGAATATGTGTAAGAAGAGGCGGGCTCCCAGTGTTTTCTGCAGATAAACAGCTTTAGTGATCTGTAAGATGGAGTTGAGTGAAAGGGGGAATTATAAAAGAGGAGCAGATTTATGTAAAGACCCCCCCACCAGACTGCGTTGATCATCTCGTGTGCCATGAACAGAAGATCAACTGCGCTCTGGAGTTCAAACTGGACTTTATCTGAAGCACTTGTACACCCACGGGGAAGATCGCGAATGCACTCGGTTTAGTATTTACTTGCGTTCAAGGTGGAGTGTACGCCCGTTTGTCCGTTTATTAGTACGCTTCGCGTTATTTCAAGAGCGCAAATCTACTATTATGACAGGCTTCGGCTCATGGAGCTTCTCCTATCCAGATGGATCTAGCGCAGGTCTGCGTTCCCCCGTAAAGCGGCTCTTAAGGTGGCTTTGATGCACGAAGGATCCTCCAAACTCTCACAATGGCTCGATCAAACACGGAATATGGTCACATCTCCTGGCCCGAGCCCATCTGATCTCGTTCGTCACTGATCTGTCAGGTTTAGCGCGATCATGGTCTCCTCCGGCTGCGCTCTGATGGTTCTGATGGTCACTCAGGTGTTCTTTGGAGGCTCCAGAGGACTCGTTCCCCAGATCGGCCGGTCCTCTCTGTCTCAGGACGTCCTACACGCGTTTGAACTTCGACTCCTGAGCATGTTTGGACTCAAACACAGACCGAGTCCCAGCAGGTCTGCGGTGGTTCCGCAATACATGATGGACTTGTACTCGATGCACTCGGTGAACGCGGAGCAGAACAACAACAGCAACAGACCCAAGGGCTCTTTGGGGAAAGGCTCGGACAGATCTGCCAGCCGCGCGAATACGATCAGGAGCTTCCACCATGATGGTAAGCAAGTGTTTACTTCAAGAATCCTTCTCGAAACTCCTGCTTTCTTTTCTTATCGTGCCTGACAGGAATTAAGATTGTCTACAGACTGTCTGATGAGGAAATAGCACTTTATTTACACAAAGCCTGAAGTTCAGAGCTCATTTTCTGTACTCTTCTGTAGTCTAAAGTTTTCCCAAATGACAGTGTTTATATAAGTTCTACATATACAGGTGCTTTTTTTCTCTCATCTCACTACCTACTGTATGCATTCATAATACTAATTAAACTGTAATATTTTTAGTTGAATTATTAATTTTAATGTTTAAGTAACTGAATACAAATTGTTAAAGTTGCTAGTAATTAAAAAAAAAACAAGTTATATGTAAATGATAAATGGATGACATCCATTGAACTAGTAATGCCCTTTGTGTTAGTTTACCACCTCTTAAGTAATCATGTTGTGTTAACCGTGATAAGTTATCACTTTTAAACCAGTGTGTCCAGTAAGAGGTCAGTAAAAGTCACATCCTGTCAATGAGTGTAAACAAAAAGTTTGACAGAGTACAAGGAACTGGCCTTGATTCAAGCAGCTAAATGTTACCGTTGGTTTTCTCCCAGAATCCACGGAGGACCTGTCCAGTTCGAGCGGAAAGACGACTCAGCGTTTCCTCTTCAACCTGACCTCCATCCCGGGCGAGGAGCTGGTGACGTCAGCGGAGCTGCGGATTTTCCGAGAGCAGGTCATGAGCAACGGCAGCAAGGGATTTCACCGAATCAACATTCACGAGATCCTCAAACCGTCCGCTTCCTTTCAAGAGCCCATCACGAGACTCCTGGACACCAGGCTGGTTCAGCACAGCTTGAGCAAGTGGGAGAGTTTCGACGTGAGCCCCGCCATCACGAGGTGGACCGCGGATGGGCGTCCCAACCACGGCTTCGTGGTGGAAATAGTTCACCCGGACCGCGCGGAACAGGACTCCAAAAGACATGTCCGCGTCAGCAGGTCCCTGCATGACAGAGAGGACACGTGGCCCCAAATGAGGCCGCTTTTAGTGACCTACAGCCACGACGGGAAGGGAAACGTGCTGCACTCTCGCGAGAAGAGGCAAGTGCGGACAAACAAGCAGCGGAAGAAGCAAAAAGCCAACTGCAGGAGACATTCCCTGTACGTGGACTTCAGCGACGTGGGGTGGAACGACTGGATAGTCGCCCCGCCGGGCTACCATGCCTTTTACTGCCAGGGCGAGTGTCCGTTTCCGCTGGCGGACCACCTGAACTCCACCAACCACGCTATTGTACAGACACTGGTGAACTCAGTGAACAGCAACATTCCCCGGGCCTGCTGCGTTCCCACGGACCTGAGCCCGGTCTCGCTGCTCTATCTGGACGAATACGAGCGGGTGATCTTAAAAAACTACCAGGACATGGTGGTGGAGGGCTGCGGATGCCGCTGATGCCCCGGGACATCTACAGACACTTTATTTTTCCCAATACTAAACTTTATTTATAATAAAGTAAAACACATATTTTGGAGAAGTATATAAAGATATATTTATGTTCACTATTGGGAAAATAAATATTTTAATCAGAGTTAAACAAACTTTTTCTGATGTACGTTTCGATCCGCGTGTGAAGTATGCATATTTTGTATTTATTTCTACCGCAGTCATTTTTATTAAATATTAGGTGTAATAGTTGGTGACACTTTACAATCCCATTAGGTAACATTAGTTAATGCATTAACTAACAATGCTAAGCAATACATTCATGCAGCGTTTTGTATTAATTAGTGCTGTCGAACGATTAATCACATCCAAAATAAAAGTTTTTGTTTACATAATATATGTATGTATGTATGTGTGTATATTTATTATGTATATCTAAATACACACACATACATTTATATATTTCAGAAAAAAGTGTATTTATTAAATAAATGTATTAACAATATAATATATATGTATAAATATTAACATGGAAATACATGCAAATATTTTTTACATATATATTGTATGTGTGTGTTTATATATACATAATAAATATACACAGAACACACACCTATATTTTGCAAACAAAAACTTTTATTTTAGATGCGATTAATCGTGATTAATCGTTTGACAGCACTAAAATACATTGAAATGTAATTTGTTTTTATTATTATTATTGTTAGTTCATGTTAACTAATGTTCACGAATGGAACCTTGTTGGAAAGTGTTGCCAAATGTTTCATGCGTCCAAAAAGAAAATAGCTTTTTTTTGTGAAAAAAAAGTTGCAATGCAAAATGCTGTAGCTACTTACCTTTGGTGGAAATGCATTTAATGCAGTAATGCATTTAAATGCATTGAAATGTATCTCAAAGCACTTACCGTTGAAAATGCATTGGCCAAATCTGACCGAATTCCATCAAAAGCTAAAAGCATGCAGAGCTGGAGTTCTCAGTACAGACGGAGCCAGTGTTTTAGAGATGTGGCAGTAAATGTGAATGCACTTATTTCAAACCAATGTGACAGGTAGTTGACACTGAATGCTCAGGAAATTAGCCGGTGTGAGTTGAATCCCACAGTATGAGCTCTTGAAATCGACCTATTGCCTGGAGACAATGACTATTGTGTTTCTTCACACGGGTCCTTATGCATTGCTTGCGTAAAGGTGGCTTCCTCCAGCTTTATATTGAAGCCTCGCTAATTAAGAGCCATTCACTACATGGTGCTCTGAAGTCAAGAGCTAGGAAGTGTTTAATTAGAGGGATGTTGTTTAAAACGTGAGGATTGCCATGTAATTAAGTTGCTCAAAATAAAGAGTGCAGAATGCAAAATGTATACGCCGACAGAAACGAATATAGCATGCACTCTTTAGCTTAAGAAGTCAAACATCTACAGCCAAAATCAGATACATTTGGGAAAACGTGACTAGATATGACTAGCCTTATCTAGGTTTTTATATGCAATTTTAAAATTGAAGGATATTCAGAGTACGTGCCCTTTAGCAACGTCTACTTATCCCGTGTGAATCATTCTCCACGTTGGCCCTTGGAAATATAGTCTGTGAAGAAACAGAGCTTTTATTGGGTTGTTTTGAGGTTAAACATACGTCAAAGGAATCACAACTTGACTTTCTTATGGATCATAAAGCAAGACTGTGGGAAGTACGGCTTTCCTCTCGCAGGCAGGTTTCTCTGAAATGTAACGTGTTACGCACCGCTGGTAAAAATGCCTTGATGTCAAACTATTTAAAAATGGACAGTTTGAGTTCATTAAGGGGTCGGTAACAGTATGGTGCTGGGCTATGGGGCATATGGACGCTTCAAATGAACATGTATGGTTTACAGATGTTGGGAAGACACACCCTACCTTTCGAGATGGTTACTGAGAGCAATATGAGCATGCAGAGCTTCATCTGCGCAGATAAAACTTTAGAAACGTGCTCGCGGAGAGTTATTTTCTCATGACAACGCGCAGATGTTATGATGCCCTGGATTCCTGCAGCATTCCTGAGATAAGGTGGCCAACATAATCGTCTTTATGATTCATAATTAGTGTCGAGATTGCTTTAATGACCGAGATAAGAGCACAGAATGTAGTAAATGGTCATCTGCGATGGCAGCGATGATAATCACCTGTTCACATGTGATTCACAGCCAAGTGCACGGTGAAATATTCCATTGGCGTGTGCCATGCCGCATTTTGAGTTCGATCCGATGGAAGAATTATAATGTTTTCTAACGAAGCTGATGTACAAAGAGAATTACTTCTGGCTAACAATCATATCTGGCTATCAAAACAAGTTCTTACTGCTTGTTATTGAAATTTTTACACTTTGTTACCAATACAGTTATATAATGCATTTTGAATGCATGCCTTGTAATGCATTGTATGAATAATTGTAACCACAGTTATAATACTCATCTGTTTATTGTTACACCTTCAGAAAATATAATGCATTAAAACATTTAGGTAACAAGGAATCTTCAAATAGTATAACGCATTGTAGCATCGGTTAGAATTATTTATGAAAATGTATAATGCATTATAGATAAAGGCCTTGAGTAAAGCATCACTTGTCATTTCTGGCTTTCAAAACATTGTTACTGCTTGTCATCAAACTTTTTAGAAACACTTTACTTGAAGCCTTTATGCATTATAAAAGCATTTTGAATGCATTTAGAATGATCTTGTGAATAATTGTAGCCACAGTTTTAATACATAAAAATACTTCACTGTTACAGCTTTAGAAAGTATAATGCATCAAAAACAATCATTTCCAATATGCACATATAATAATGCATTTCACTTTGGTTACAGTTATTTATGAAATCCTGAATATAATGCATGATGCATATATCAAATTTAGTTTATCTGCATGCATTTTGCAAAGTATATAATGCATGCAGTTCTCATCTGGTTAATTATGTTTAAATATCTTTTGATGGTTTCATGCTTCCAGCAGCTAAAAATGAACCTCATTGCAAATGCATTGTATTTAAAAGAAAACATATTTATCCTAATATACAATGTCACTAGGATTACATTTTTCATTTATGATGTGATTTTATCCCTGTTTTTTGAGGATGAAGGCATGTTGCACAACCTGCCCGTGTCGCACCTGTTTAATTTTAATAGTAGTGACCGATGAATTAGTGCTGAAATACTGTTTGAATGGACACACGACCTTTGAGATGAACCCATAAAGATACGGGAAGTGCTTTCTCCCGTTTCAAAGCTGATAAGCCTGTTTATTTTGCTAGTCACTCTATGCATGTCATACTAGTTGAGAACCACTGATGCAATCTGAATGCAAGCATGCATCGAGTCACGTGACCCACGGCTGCACATGTGCACATGCGACCGGCTCGGCTGGAACACCAGCAGGCCTTGATTTCAGGCGAGTTTGATGGAGGGAATTTGTCCTGAAGCCTTTCATTTAGCTCATAACCGTGAACCAGGAACTCATCTGGACTGCATTTGCACCGTAGGGGCCTGACCACAGCGCAAGGAAATCATAGACCCGGAATTGCCGTGCTGCAGAGGCAGTGGCCAATTGCTGGTATTTTTATTTACTTCAGGAGGCAACGCGTTAATTTATATGCGTGCAAACATTAAACTTTGAATAGTCCTCGCAAAGCCAGCACCAGAAAATAGGTTCATGCCTGTGAGGGTATTAGACTCTTGCTAGTTTAATTGTTTGTTTTCATTGCCCAAGTGTATAAACTTTGCATGAGCCAGCGAGTGTGGAAACTCCTCTCTCATGATGCATTACGGCGCGCTCAAACATAATGCGCAGCTGTGGAGATATTCCGTCATTTTCTAAGCCCTGTCTTGCAATGCCATAATTTCTGGACATGCAGACTACAGAAGGATTCTGTCCGTACTGTATATTTACACAATAGCAGGCCATATGGCTTCATAAGGAGCTTGTACTGCAGCCATGGCAGCAGAATAAACGCATTTCCAGCAGAAAGGGAGAGCGCTGTCATTTTTATACTCCTAGTCCTAAACTAGTAGAACAGTATTCGACTAGAAACCTCTGCGCTCTATACAGTATGTGCGATGGGGGAGGTTTGTGCTGGTTTCTTTCTTGTGGTCTTGGGAAGGAACAATAAAGGATTAGTTTACCCAGAAACCTTTACTCGCCCTCATGCCGCTCCAAACCCGTGTGACTTACTTTCAACCACGTGAAACAGAAGAAATTTGGAAGGAAATGTTCAAAAGGCAGCATTTCAACTTGGCGTTTTGTGAACACTGTTGTTTGGTATGTCCCTCATTTGGATAAAATTGTCTGCTTATGAATAAATGCAAATGTGATGCTTGGAGTGAGAAACAGACCCAAATGTAACCCTTTTTCTGTGCTGTGAAAAAAATTAAGAATTGCTTGTAAACCTCTGTTTATGCTTTATTATCACCAAATCTTGGATTTAATCTTTCTGTCAACTGGTTTTCATTCATTTAGCACAGTTTTTTTAATTAGTTTTTGAACCTAATTTTCACAGGCCTCACTGATGAGATTTTTTAATTAAAAAAGCATTACATTATTTGTGGATAATGTAATCAATATTGACTTAAAAATGGTGGAGCATTAAGTTAAGATCACTGTTTAATCAGTTGTAGCAGTGATAAAAAGATTGAATCCAACATTTGGTAGTTATATAGCATAACAAGAAATTTGAAAGGAAAAAACCTCCAAAATGATACATGAATTTTTTGCAAGTTGTTATAGATATAAGTAAAGTCAGTAAGTTTTGTGAGAGCCTTAACTAGCATTTATGGGGAAAAGAAAACCTAATTCAAGTCAAGACGCCTTTATTTATATTGCGCTTTATGCAAAGCAGCTTTAGAGTGATAAAACAATGACCTAATGCAAACAATATTCACTTCTGCTGTAAAGCAGTTCTGAAAAGGGTTGACAACATGAGGGTTAAGTTGTTTTTTGCTGAAAATCTTCCCTTCCACCACAGCTCTCGAATCTCATTGGTGCATGACACCAAACGGCATTGGCTTTCGTGCATCTCTTAACCAAACATGCCAAGATTGATTGCATGCACGCACAAATAAGATATGAGATGAATCGTGTAGATTCACATACAGTGCACTTTTTTTTTTTTAAATGTAGTTTTTTTATGTTGCACGGGAGTAAAAGGTCATGTGGGTTTGGAATGATGTGACCGTGAGTAAATATTGACCGAATTTGTATGTGTCCTTAAAGAAAACCACAAATTTATTTAGCAATTATTGACTCCATGTGGCTTGTATTGATTTCTCACAGTGTGAACTGACGTTTTTGGCCCTTGCGACTTGTAGGAAGCGTGTTTACATTCCAGCGGTCACAGTAAAGCCTTGGGTTTGTTCAGCATCGTCTCCAGGTGCAGAGGGATCGCTCAGGTAATTACAGAGGAAATTCCCTAACCACAGTGACACAGCCGGGTGATGAGCTCTTACTGTGTCATTTGACTATTCTTACGCATAAATCCTCAAATACCACCCTGTGCATGAGTCAAAAATGCCTGTTTACTCACTTGAACACACCCTTCAGCTGAAGTTACTCAAAGTACCTTCTCTTTGATGTGCCATGATCTCGTGTCTGTGTACAGAGTGTGCTTCAAAACATCTGCATCACTCTGTGTGCAATAGGATCTCATTTGATATCCACTGTGAACTCTTAGAGACTGAGAGAAAATGCTGATATTTTGCATTTTTCTAAATTGATCTTTTCAAATAACTGCCCTTTTAAATAATGTCAATCATGAAATATATTTTTGTATTTTTTTTCATTATAATATATATTCTCACCAAAAAAGATGATCAGTGTCACAAATGTATTTGTTCTATTTATTTATCAAATTAATTAATTCTGTTTTAAATTCCAGATTTCAGAAGTAAAAATAATTTATTTTAATATTTTACATTAAACATATAAAATAATTGCCCTTTTAAATAGTTAAACTAATAAATTGTTTCCAATTATAATATGTATTCTCAACAACAACAACAACAAAACCCACAAGAGAAAAATGGTCAGTTGAAGAAATGTATTAATTGTATTACTGACTTTTATGACATTTTATGACATAAAATGTTTTCTTTGTTATTATTATTAATATTACTATTTTAGTAAAATGAAAGAAAATAAATCCAGGTTTTATTTCAATTTTAATTTCCATATTTCAGAAGTGAAAAAACATATATTTTAATTATTTCTAGAATAATGATTAAAAAATGTTTCGTTACACTTTTATTTTTATAAATTTAACTGTCCCCAAAAACGTTTGAGTAAAAAAAATTAGTTCATATGGTCAGTATCACAAATGTATTGACTGTGTTAGTGACCTAGAAATCTTACATGTGTTATTCACTTTATACCACAATATTTGTTTATTTCATTAAAATGTGTCACCAATGTATGCATTTTATTAGTGATTTCTTAATCCAATCAAAGTGGTAAAACCTCCAAGTTTTAGTTCCACATTTTCACTGACCTCACATTTATAATCTAAATCTGCTGCGTGCATCATAAAATGAACAGTTTAATCTTCCTTTTAAAATCTGTGCAGTATTATTACACTAAAAGCATGATTGTAGCCTGCCAAGTCAAGTTTAGCACCTTCAAATACGGTCATTTGGTGCAGATGTGCCGTAGCAGTGATAATAGTGCACGACAGAGAACGTGATTCACGGGTCGGGTTTCACGTGAAGACATCTGTGACGCGTCCGAGCGCATCACCGGCACATACTCCAAGCCTGCAAAGCCTTGTGCAAGTGCTTCTCCCGTAAAGCTGTCAAATTCCCTTTCCAACATAAACATCTGATGTCACGGAGCAACCATGGGAACGTAAACAAATTATACGCCCGGGCTTTTTTGTCACTGTCAAATTCTGGACACGCTCGCTCTGTGAAACCTGTGCAAAAAGCATAACGTTATTGAGTTCAAACCTGGCTTTTTAAAAGGCCGCTACTTGCCAAGGCCCCAAAGACCGTTCCAGAAGTATTGGCCTCTCGATCGGCTAGCAACAGGAACCCTCCACCATAACAAACACACCCAGCTCTGACAGTCAGCTGTCGGTGCTGTAGATTCTGCAGACCTGTAATTTCATGTGCACTTGGCTGTCTCCCTGGAGATTTATTTTGTGTAAATACATGCTTTACTTCCACTGGGTCTCACCAGCAGATGGCAACCATTAGTCCATCCGACTTGAAACAAAACACAGGCCGATATAAATACTTCTGTGCCGACCGCTTCGACGTGTGCGATCAGGTCTTTAAACCGGAGTCGCGTTGAATACAGGCGCTGGATTTAACTCCTAGGTTTTCTTGAGTCATGCTTTCCTGCATTTTGCGCATGCCAAACTTTTCCAGAATGCATGCAGCACCTGTGATTTCTTCACCCCGTGCCTTCAAATTATAAGATTTAGGGTCAGCGTGATTCACAAGTCCATCAGTTGTTCTACGACTTTTGCTTTGAGCTGACGTCAGCCCTCTTCGTTTTCAGTCCTCCAATCAATCCTCACAGGATAAAATCAAACCCCGGCTTTTTTTTTTCTTTCTCTCATTTCACTTGCAAATATGTAACCCTGGACCACGTCATTTTTTGAAAACTGAGATTTATGCATCATCTGAAAGCTGAATGCATAAGCTTTCCATTAATGTACCCTATGGTTTGTTATAATAGGACAACATTTGGCTGAGATACAACTATTAGAAAATCTGGAATCTGAGGGTGCAAAAAAATCTAAATACTGAGAAAAACTATTTTAAAGTTGTCCAAATTAAGTTCTTACCAATACATATATTACTATAAAAAAATAAATTGTAAAATATTTACAGTAAGAAATTGACAAAATATATTTATGGAACATGATCTTTACTTAATATCCGAATGATTTTTGGCATAAAAGCAAAATCAATCATGTATTTTTGGCTATTGCTGCAAACTTAAGACTCCAGGGGGAAATATGTCAAGTGGGCTGACTTGTGTTGACTTTGGCTGATTTGGAAACCGTATCAATGCAATTTTTCTCACTCAGAGGCTGAAAAGTCATGTGTTTTCATTTTTTGCACATGCAAATATTAGTTATTATTAGATTGTGGCGATGGGAACTATCCTTGCATTTATATTCATGCATGAGGCTGCACTTATGTCATCAGGAACAATTGCACAACGATGCTTTAATGACATCAACTCCAAAATATCGTCTGATTTCACCTTCAATTATTATCGTGCACTCAAAAGCGCAGAAGCATCAGGGATTATTAAAGTGCTATCAAAAGCAGCCCTGGCTGTGACTAAGGTCTAATTATCTCCTCCGCTCGTCCAGGTATAAAGCCTTTCGCGGCCACTCCCCTGTCGTCCAGCCCATTAAAACAGGGCCTGGTTTCAAAGGGCTTTAATATTAGCCAGAGTTGGCGGAGATGTCAGTCTCTCGGCTGTGGGTTTTGCATTAGTGTCAAGCTCCCAGCTGGTGTTGCCCCTGGGAAGAATGCAAGTATCTTACACCCTGTCTTTGTGCCTCATTACGGCACGTCCAGAGGCAGCTGGGAGGGGCGGGATCGGTTTCCCTGGGTGGTGGTGTTGCAGATTTTCCAAAAGCCTTCCTATTCTACATGCGACAGGAGCGTTAAAAGACAAATCAGTGCTGTTATATGCATAAGGAATAACTATTTAGTCTCTGCGTCATTAATCATTGAGGATTAGGGATTAGTGTTTTTGAGTTTTGCACACTCACTCACATTACCTTATTTGCTTTTAACCTTCTCAAGATGAGGATGTATGACTGGTCTAATAATGGAGCATTTATGTAATGGCTTTACACTCTTTTTTAGTATTTTTGTCTTGTTCTGCAGCACAAATATCTAAATATTTTTTAATCAATATACATTTACTTGAGAAACAAAATAACAACAACTAAAAGTCTTTTATTAGACCCCACCCTTTATGAGCAGTTGCACTCAAATTTTCTGCCATAAGACAAGAGTTTTGTTAATCATTTTTCTCAATTTCCTAAAATATCTGGGTTTTGGCTTTGTTTTCCTAATAAAAGTCTCTCTATTTGTACTGCTGTACCATTTTCTCACGTGATGACTGGTTGATGATTAACTTTTTTCATTACCTTCAGCAAGTATGAAAGCAATAGGAAACAAAGCTAAAATTTGGACATCTTAGGCAAAAGAGGACATATGTTCATTCTAAATTCTCTTCAAGATGTTGCTCCAATCTATCATGACAGAGTTCGACTTTGTGAGTTTTTCTGGCAACCAAAACCTGCCCAATCACTACTCAAAACTAGCCCAGTCGCTAGTTCCCCTGATAAAAGTCACATTCCAGGGGCTAAATATCATATTATTGGGGTCGCTTCAACCCATGGACATGAAAAACATCCCACGTAAAGAGTGTTAAAATAGTCCAATTCCAAGGGAAAACCGCAAACTTGGCAACAATGCTGACAGCCATATCAACCCCATGTGACCAGGTTTGTAACCAGGTTGTTTTGGGTCACCATTGACTTCCATAGTAGGAAAGAAAATACTATGGAAGTCAATGGTGACCCAAAACAGCCTGGTTACAAACTTTCTTCAAAATATCTTCCTTTATGTTTGGACAAAGAACAAAGAAATTCATTCAGATTTGTAAATACTTGAGTGTGAGTAAATAATGACAGAATTTTCATTTTCGGGTGAACTATTCCTTTAACTCGAAATATTTGAGTAAGCTAACTCATATCAAATACATACTACTTCACCTACTTAACATTAACTTTGCACAAAATTAGCTAACACTTCATTTTAGCACTCCCTTTCGAGTGCCATGGCAAAGCATGCTGGGAAATTGAAATTCCAAGCCCAGTTTCAGTTTGACTAGCTAAATTAAAACGTGCTAATCACTGCATTATTCGACCTTGACTTATGCAATGACATTTAAAGCATCATCTAGGTGTGTAAACTCGCATGCATCCTGTGTCAGAATATGAATATATTATATTTCACAAGCTGTTTTACGTTACTGTTTTTTGCCCGATGTCAGGGTGTTGTCGTTTAAGCTCTGACTCAAGCTCTTCAAGAGTCTGTTAATCGTCATTTCCTTTCCTAAGGAAGTCGTAATAATTCTAAATGCTTTAAGTTTCTTGTTTCTGCGATGTTTTAATGGCGCACTTGAGTGAGTTATGGAGCTTCCATCTGGGCCTACTGTTTTACTAGCTCTAACTTGGCCTACTTAATTACATCTGCCCCAAGAGGCAGCGCACAGCACAATTAGAGCGGCCTGTTAAGTATTTAGTGTTTCTTACAGTCGCTACGGTACTGGATAATGGATGACAGACTTGAACGCTGAGCTTGTCCGTGATGCTTGTCACTTCTTAAAGTTTGACGGCAAGTTTAAGGGGCAGAACTGGAGGGGAAAAAACTTTGGGCCGCTCCGTGAAATGAATGATTATGCATTTAATGCGACATCGGGAACTTTGCGGGCGAGGTCTTGTAACTGCACAGTTGGACACCCTGCAGACACAGCTGGAGATCATTGTCATATCCCCTCCATGAAATTGATTAGCTGTGTTTACAAATGTTTACCTCAAGCCTGAGCATGAACACAAGGACCGGCAGGAATTCAGAAACAGATCTGTGTGCTTGAGGGCGAGCAAAAAAAAAAAAAAAAAAGGACAGTTAATCCTGTTATTTTTAATTTGCTTTGCTTGCACGAGAATGCATCTGAAAGAGATGATATGCGTGCTGCTCGGGTCGTGCGTTTTTCTGTTTTGCAGTCTGCTTATTTTCCTTGCTGCAAAGCAAAAACGGTATTTCATCAGAGCTACGGTAAAAGTGGACTATTGTTTTGGTCGTTTTTCAGAAGCGGCCTGAAAGGAAGTGAACGGTTTAGGGGGTTTAAAATAAGCAGATTTATTCAACTGAAAGGATTTCTATCACAGCTGAACAAATCCAATCAACAGGCATGAGGGTCATTTCATTCCAGACGCTGAGAACGTTGTGCTGGATTGAGAAGTGTTTCTTTAAACACACACAATGGATTTATTCTGCTTGTCCAAATGTCTAAACTGATTGTGCGGAGAGCGGCTGGTCATTAGTTTAGATCTAAATTAGCTCTATGGTCTCAGGGGAACAGAAAAGTCATTGATCTTACTAAAGAAGTGGAAGAGTATGGGTTTACGGGTTGATGGCTAATATTTCATGGTGGCCTCAAGTATTTGGACCGTTAATGGACAGTTTGTCAAAATATGTATATTCTGTCATCATTATTAACACACATTGAGTTACAAACTGATTTGAGATGCTTTAAAAGTTGGACACTGTTGAGTTGGATTGTACGGAAATGTCTGAATGTCAATGCATTCGATGGGAAAAAAAAAAATGAATTGTTTTAATTTTAGTTTAAGTTCTAATAATCACATCATTTCATGTGATTTTTTTAGTCTTGTTTTTATATTAATATATTATCATTTAATAACTTTACACACACACACATATATATATATATAAAAAAGTATTCATTTTTTTTCACATTTTATGTTGCTGCTTTATGTTAAACTGCTTTAAATTACTTTTTCCCCCACATCAATCTACACTCCATAGGCCATTCTGACAAAGCAAAACCAGAATTGCCAAAACTTTGTAAATTTGTGAAAAATTGCACAAGTAAATATTTAGCTGAAGCATCTTTACAGTCTCAAGTCTTTTTTGTTTGATGGGAAAAGCTTTGCTCATCGGCAATTTGGCAATTATCTGCTATTCGTCACCTCACCTGTTCACTTTTCAAGCTCTGTCAGGTTGGATGGGGGCAGATGCACATGTTCAGGTTTCTCCAGAAATATTTGATTGGGTTCAATCCCAGGCTGTGGCTGGGCCACTCAAGGACATTCACAGAGTTGTCTATAAGCCACTCTTGCTGTGTGTTTAGGGTCATTGTCCTGTGTTAAGGTGAACCTCCTGCCCAGTCTGAGTTTCTGAATGCTCTGGACTGGTTATCTCTATATTTTGCTGCACTTACTGTTGCTTCTACTCTGACGAGTCCCTCAGTCCCTGCCACTGAAAAACAGCCCCACAGCATGACGCTGACACCAGCACACTTTACTTTTGGGATGGTACTCTGCAGGTGATGAACAGAGCTGGTTTCCTTCAAACATGATGCTTAGAATTGAGGTTCATCAAACCAGAGAATCTTGTTTCTCAGAGTCTTGAGGGTCCTTTAGGTGCTTTTTTTGCAAATTGCAAGTGTGTTTTCATGTGTTGTAACTGAGGAGAGGATCGAGTCTTGCCCCACCGCCATAAAGCTCAAATTGATGAAGTGTTGCAGTGATGTTTGTCCTTCTGTAGATTTCTTCTGTCTCCACATATGATAATGGTTTTCAACTAGAGTGACCATCAGATTCTTGGTCACCACGGTAACCAAAGCCCTTCTCCATCAGATGTTCAGTTTGGCCAGGAGGCTAGATCCAGGAAGAGCCCTGGTTGTTTCAAACTTCTTTTATTAAGGTTAACGGAGACTACATTCTTCTGTGAAGCAGATTTTTTTTTTCTGAACTCTTCCACAGATGTGTGGCCTAATGCAAACCTGTTTCTGAGCTCTATAGGCTGTTCTTTTGACCTCAATGTGTGTTTTTTTGCTCTGATATGCATTATCAGCTATTAGACCTTTTATTAAGATGTGTGTGCCTTTCCAAATCATACCCATTCAATTAAATTTGCCACAGGGTCACTTCACCCTAAGTGTAGTTACATCTACAAGCAATATGCCCCTGAGCTAAATTTCAACTTTTCCAGATGCAATGGAATCATTTTAGTTTTTTATTTTTAATAAATTTGCAAATATGTTAACTTGTTTTTGCTGTACAGTTATGGTGTATTGGGTGTAGATTGATGTGGAAAAAAGTAATTTAAAGCAGTTTAACATAAGAGCAACATACAGTGCGAAAATAAATGAAGGGGTATGAATACTTTTGCAAGGCACTTCTTTTTGTTTTTTGTTTAGTTTTAGTAATGTTAGGAAAATTATTTCATTCAAGTGAATCTTTGCAGTCACCAAAAAAGAAAGAATTTTAATAGTTTTAGTATAACACTACCAACACGGAATTGAACATTTAGCAGTTTCTGTGTGTTTTTATTTCTGATTTGAGGCATTTGTTGTTCTGCGACTAAAGTCTCTCCCTATACTGCGACGTAAACAGCATCTGGACGACTTATGTGACTATCACGAATAGTAATTTTATATATTATGTTTTTCTTTGATTGTTGTTTGCACAGTTAAAGGCCTTTGGTAACACTGAGCAATTGTTCCACTGATTTATTTACATCAACATTGTTTACATAACAATGTGAAAACCATGATAAAACTTTAACTACCCAGAAAAACACTGCATTGTGATGGACAGCAATGCAAAAAGTCTAGTTTCAATTTAAATCTTGTTAAATTGTTGTGTGTGTGGTTGCCATGGCATTGCTATATGGTTTCCTATAGGATATTTTGGGTGATTGCTACATGATTTTCCAGTCAAAAGGGCCTTTGCACAGCAAAAAATGATTTTCTTCCATTGCATCCTTGCCTTATTTTATTGTAAAGCACCTAAAAAACCTTAAAAAGTTTTTAAAACCTGAAAAAACCTGAAGTATCTGCCATGGAGCTCTTTTGAACAGGCCTTTAAATTGATCGTGTATCGAAGTCCACACCCAACAGCACTTACTACTGTCACAACTACTACTAAAGATGCTAGAGATCGTGAGATACGTGTAATTGAGTCATTTGATTCACTTTTTCCTCTGACTGCAGCCTCGTCAATTATATGGATGTGATTAACTGAAGGGAGAAAAACAAAAAGCAAGAGCAAAGAGGGAGAAGATTATATGTCTTTACAGTCAGCGCATGACATAACCTTTTTAATTTAGAATATACCAAGGTCATAGTCGGCCTATAATAACTTGGAAGTAACCAAAGACAAACAGAAACCTTTAATCTGAGTTTCAGAAATAGGGTAGTGACTGATCAGCCGCCGTGCCGAGTGGGTGCAGCGTTTGGGTCCGTACGGTCATATGCTAAACACGCGTGGCCACATGAAAGCCTGGCTAATGTAGGCTGCTGCATCACAATAAGGGAAGTGCAGCGTGCCGCGGTGAAACGCCTTTAATAAAGTCAGCGTGTGCAAGGAAGTCGAGTCTGTCCCCACATGTCCCTGCCGTACTCACGTTTGGCCTGCGCTGACTCGACCGAGACGCAGCGAAACGTCGCTATACTGAGAACATACAGACAAACCTTGCTGGGAAGATTACTTAAAAGGGATAGTTCAGCCCAAAATTTGGTCATTAATTATTCAGCTTCATGTCATTCCAAAACCTTTGTTCATCTTTAGAAAACAAATTAACTGTGTATTTGTTGGGTATTATCTCAGTGGAACTCTTAACTTCTCGTACACATGGATCTAATGTGGAAACTGTAACTGTAAATGTTTTGTAATTGTAATCCGTTACTGATAATTTAGTTGTAATTCTGTCTGTATGTAGTCCATTACACAATTTAGGTTTTTGATTACTTTTGACCTAATTGGTTTAACACATTGCTTTATGATAATCTTGTACCATATCAATAGAAATATAAAAAGAGAGAAAATACATTCCATTGTTATTATAATCTGGAATGTAATGTTGTAGTTGGTTGCTAAGGTGTTCTAAGAGGTGTAAGACATGTAATTATGTGGTTGCTAGTGTATTTTAATTGGTTGCTAAGGGGCTCTGAGAGGTTGACAGGGAAATTCTAGGAAGTTATGTTGCTTGCTATGGTGTTCTGAGAAGTATATAGTATGTTGCTATGTGGTTGCTAGGGTATTTTGGGTGGTTGTTAGGTAGTTTAGGTCAAATGAGTCGAAAGAAATGTTTTGTAAATAAGCTATTTATAATTTTTATATTGAAAAAAATATTTAATGGCCATATGAATTTTAAATATATTAGACATGATAAAGTACATTAGAATTTTTATTAAACTTATTAATACATTTATTTAAATACAACTAGCAAACAGGTATTATTTTGTTGAACTTTTTTTTGCATAAAAGACAAAACATGCAATTACTCCCCCTTCTCTCCCCTGTCAAGAGCCAGTTTGTTAAATTAGTTTTCTGAAACAACTTCATTTTAAATGACTTATGATGTCACTTCGTGAGTCTTACTGTAGTTTGAAGTGCGCGTCATTTCCTATGCACCTTGTTTTTCCAAAACTCACTTTTTCACAAGTTGCACCTAGCAAAACCAGCTTTTTCCTGCTGGAGCTCTGCTGGACGAGATACGACACAAACACGTGCACAAATCAAACTGTGAAACAAGGCGAAACCGTTAATTACAGTGAATCAGACAGGTGAGTGTTTACTATAGTAACAGTCACTCACGTGTTTTCTGTGAGTCAGACACATAAATGTGGGTGGGTCCAAACTAAAGTGATTTACTTTTTACGCAAAATAAGGTAAAATAAGGTTGCTAGTTGTAAAAATAGAGCATAAAATACACTATTTTTCCAATAATATTCACTGTGCCAAGGTATAATTTCAACAAATTGTGACTTAAACAACATTTTAAAATTTAAACTAAAGTGAAACTAAAGTTATTCATACAAAATTAAATTTATTTACACAATAAAATTATATAAATGCCCTTTAAACAGGCCTAAAAATGTGTAAAAGTTAATAAAATATTAATATAAATATTTAATCAGCTATGTATTGTTAGTTGTTAGTGCAAAATAAAATTATACATGCATATTTTTAGTGGCAATGCATTTTCATTTTTTTTATTTCTCATTCGTTGTATACTTTCATAGAATTTATGAAAATCAAAATTTCTAAAATCTAAAAATTTATTTTGACAATTCTATAAATAATATGCATTTTTTTCTTGATGCTTTATGTAATCACACACACACACATTTAACCTAATCATAGCAACAAGAAAAGTTGCAGAAAGTTATTAATCAAAAAGTGTGTGAAAAAATATTAATTAATTCATTACTTTATTTATTTATGCATGCATTTATGCAATTGCCCAGAATTATTTATGCAGGTTTGAAACAATATAAGTAAAGATACATATTGTCAGAATCTTCCTTAAAGTCGATGTAAAATTGGCATTCGCAACCTATTTTACTTGTTGCAATTCTGATTAAGAAATGAATCTTGTTTGTTCAGTGGGAACTTGATTGTGAAAAATATAATGAAGCATGAGCCAAAATTATTATATAAGACTTTTTTTTATCTTTGCACTGAAGTATCGTTTACAACAACTCCAGGAACGTGCAAATGAGGTCAGTTTAGATTTCATGAAACACTCAAGCGCCTGAGCTATTGCTGAATCCGACTCTTTTCCGTGAGATAAGTGAACTGTTAGTCAGCCTGTAAAACAATGACAGAAGGCTTTGGCCGAATGCGGCGAACAGTTGCAACAGCTTCTGTTGAGAGTCAATCCAAAAACGATTTCACAAGCATCCTGTGTCAGAGGCAAACATCTCACATGCTAAAGTCCAGCGAATTCCTCCCGAGACCTCCCGGACAAACAGACACATCTTTGTCTGCCCTTGCTGCTTTCATAAGAGCCGTTAATTTGGTCAAAAGGCTTTCTAAAATGTTTATGTTCACACTGGGGGTGGACAATGTGTCAGCGTGACCTGCTGACCTCCACTTCCCAACACGTCCTGCGCTGTGAGAACAGCCATGTTCACCGCTCAATTAGTTTTTAGGTCAACCTCCGAGCTGGGTTGGATTTTGCTCGCAAATGAAAGATATATAAACATCCTGTTAACAAACCGATTGCACTGATAGCACAGCCTGGACAGTGAACATGCACATGTCTTGCAGCTTTGTTTGTTCAAATGTCGCTGCTGAGAAATGTGACTCTTGCAAAATATGCAATGTAATGTAATGCTCAGAGTGTTTACAGATAGACCTATGGTTTTAGATTTTCACCCCCCAAAAGTTTTAGCTGTCCAGCTGTCCGAGAAACAACTAAAAACAAAAAAAAGTTTACAGGTGACAAACCTTTTAAAAATGTGTTTACCAGGCCTGGAAAACTTAAATGATAAAATCTTAGTTTTAGTTATGCTAATCTCTAAAATATTTAATCAGCTATATATTGCTTATTTGAAGTGCAAAATAAAATATATTTAAAAAAAATATTGCTATACTGGATGTATTATTATTATTATTATTATTATTATTTGGTATTAGCATTAACCTTCTACTAACATAAATAAAATGACTAAAAGTTTACTAAAAAGAATATGCATTTATTTTAGATATGCCTTGTGTGAATGTATGAAAACATTGCATTTCCATCGTTTTGATATAGTGAATATTAATTTTATTAAAATTAATGATATTTTAAAATATAAGTTATTATTATTTTTATTAATTATTTGATATTAGCAGCATTAGATATTAGCACTGATTTTTTTTTTAACTTCAAATATATATATAAATTTGTGTGTGTGTGTATATATATATATATACACAATATTTATTTATGCTTTATTTATTCACCCACATATTGCACTTTTTAAATGCAAAATAAAATATAAAAAATAGCATTAGGATAAATGATTTTAGTTATTGTTACTAATGCATTAGATATTAGCATTATGCCTCTCACTTTATTAAAATCTTATACTAAAGAATATTGCATATTCTTCTTCTAAAAGAGTATGCATATTTTTCCTATAAAATTATTTTTAAAATTCTATAAAGAATATGCATATTTTGGTATACTATATTTAACCAGCTAGATGTATTTGGCTAGAGAGTGGAAGAATTTAAAAAAGAGAAAGGCTATATATAAAATAGGAAGGCCTGAAAGGTCAAGAGGTGTGGGAACCCTGAATAAAGATATCTTCAAAGTTTCATAATTTGCAGCTCATTTTGGCTCGGTGGCAGTGAAGTTTGCAGGTAAGAAAAATACCATGCAACACATGTAAAAACTTATCCTAACTGATCATAAATGCGTCATTCTAAATGAACTGGAGTTTGAACCTTTTTGATGTTTTTTCAACCTGTAACACATTTGTGATATTACTACAGAACGGACTATTTTCAGATAACAAATTGTCTGCAGGTCTGGAAACTATTTGAGCTTAATAAAGCATGGCGGGCACCTGCATTGTGGTTTTTCTTTGCGGCCAAAAACGTTGGGTTTAATCAAGGATGTAAGGTACTGTGGGCCGTCTGTGTGTGTTAATGCTCACCGTATGAAACACTCTCGACTCCAACCAAGCTCTGGACACTTGGAAAATATTTAGTTTAGCATATTACTATGGGGTTTATAAAGTTAGTAACCAAGATTGTGTGTTGAAAGGTGTGTAACTATGCGGAAAAATAGCTGAACTATAGTTTTGTATTTTGTGGGTTGCTAGGTTAGGTGTTTACTTACAATATATAAATATATATATATATATATATATATATATATATATATATACATACACTTTTAAACTTATGTTTAAATATAAGCAATAATATATATAATTTATTTTATTTTATAATATGTAATGTAATATGTTGGCAAGATATTGTTAGTTTTCACTGCAAAATATATATATATATTTTTTTGTTTATGCTCATCTCTAAAATATGTCATTGCCAAATTATTGTTATTTTTAAGTGCAAAATATTTAATTGTTTAAATTTAATTTAACTTAATTTAATTGTATTTTTTGCTGCATTTTATAATTTTTTTAATTGCATTTAGGACACTGTTCAGACAGAGGAAAAGCAAAACATTTGAGCTGTATATTTGCCTAATAAAAAAAAAAATAGTATATATATGGCGGTCTTTCACGGTGGCTAGCTGCCTCTGAGAATCGATGTGGGGTTTCTGTTCTTCACGTCTGAGCGGCATCATAAATGCAATACATTCAATATGCAAGTAAATAATAAGTAAACACACACGCACACACACACACACACACACATATATATATA
>JAUCMR010000108.1:177372-201580 GCA_032357425.1 Enteromius argenteus
TTCAGTGTCACATGATCCTTCAGAAATCATAATAATATACTGATTTATTATCAGTGCTGGAAACAGTTGTGCTGCTTAATATTTTTTGGAACCTGCAATATTTTTTTAGGATTCTTGAATGAATTAAATGTTAAAAACAAGAGCATTTATTTTAAATAGAAACACTTTTTAACACACTACAATTCAAAAGTTTGGGGTCAGTAAATGCTTATTCTTTTTTATTTGAAAGAAATTCAAACTTTTATTCAGCTAGGATATGTTAAATTGAAAAGAATGACAAAGATTTACATTGTTATAAAAGATTTATATTTTTAATAAATGCTGTTCTTTATAACTTTTTATTCATCAAAGAATCCTGAAAAAGTACTGCAGTTTCCAAAAAAATATTTGTCATCACAATTTTGTCAACATTGATAATTCAGCTTTGCATCACAGAAATGAAGTATATTTTTAAAATAGAAACCCATTATTTTAAAAAGTAAAAATATTTCACAATATTAAATTTTTCCTGTATTTCTGATCAAATAAATCCAGCCTTGATGAACATAAGAAACATCTTTAAAAAAATATTACAAATCTTACTGTTTCCAAACTTTTGACTGGTAGTGTGTGTATATATGTATGTGTGAGTTAAGTTTTTGTTTACATACTATATGTATGTGTACTGTGTTGATTTATTATGTATAAATAAACACACACACATACAGTATATATATATTTTTTTTTAAATTATGTGTATATGTTCAAATGATTATATTATGTATATTTACTATATAAAAATGTTTCTTAAATATATACATGCATGTGTTTCTATTTATACATGATAGAACACACTTATATATTATGTATACAAAAAGTTATTTTGTATGTGATTAATCAGAGAGAGAGAGAGAGAGAGGAATAAAACTATTTGTAAGTGTTGCTGAAGGGAAGAAAAACTATGTATTAAATATGTATTATAATTGAAGATGCAGATAGATAAAGTGCAATAAAAGTAAAACTCTTAAAAGTGCATTTTGGATGTTTTATGAAAAAAAACAACAACAAAATACATTATGGGAAGCCAGAGTGCAAAATCTCAAAATGCATTGAGCAAGACACTGCACTGGGGTAAATGCAATGTTTGTTTGGTTTTACAAGCTGGAATTGTCTCTGGTAATTCAACCATGTTTAGATGCTGTTTATCTTTAATGCTCACATCATGAACTAAAATCCAAAACACTTCATATGAAGTCAAACTGTTTAATGAACACAAACTCAGTTATGAACAGCATACAGTATATCAATCTTCTCACACAATACAATGCAACTGAAAATAGATGCTCAGCATATGATAAATGACACAGAAACATTGAACAGATGTGCTGGTGTGTTTCTGTGCCGCTTACAGCTTACAAAAGATATACCAAGATTCATTTGCTACACAGATTCAAACAGTCTGTCCATAGTATAAAAATGAAAGGCAATTGACCGTCGAGGCCTCAGTCAAAGACTGCACCGATTTTAATACCAAAGACATTGTCAAAGTTTTATTGTGCAAATTATAAATTCAATTTGCGATTACAGGGAATACATAACATTACAAATCCACACAGTACAAAACAACATCTTCATACCACTGAGAAATACTTATCCTGAGACCTGGTACGCAAAGCATCCTCCCATAATGTTTATGCAACTATGATTATGGACAGTTTGTGCTGTTCAACACTATATGCATCATGTATGGATGGATGCAATAGTGCAAAATACTCCTCATATTGATCATACTTTAGAACATTTCCTTCTGAAAACAATCAGGATTGAGTTGTGACACAGGAATGTGAAACATAAATATGAAAGCGTTTATCATTACAGCAAATATAGAACGATTTAGGAAACCTGGTAAAACAACAGTGTAATGCATGAATCTCCTTCAACATATCATCCATATTTCACTCCAAAATAAAAATAAAAATCCCAAGTTTTGATCATTTTTGCATTGCGACGTTTCATGAAAATTAAGCACATTTCTCCCAAATACACTATATCTTCTAAGTTCTGTATTTTTCATTACTGTAACACTACATTACAGTATAAAACATCATACTGCAGCAAAAATATAGACATGTCACACAAAAAAAATTAGTTATAGAATTTATAAAAAAAAAAAAACAGCATTGATACATAAATATTTTAATATTTAAATACATTAATTACATCACTGCGTAAAGTTTGGAATAATTAAGAACTTTTAATGTTTTCATCAAGGCTTCCTTTATTTGATTAAAAATACAGTAAAATTGACGCAAAGCTGAATTTTCAGCATCATTACTCCATCTTCAGTGTCACATGATCCTACAATGATTTCTGAGGGATCATGTGATAATGTATGTGCTTAATCAGCATGAACGATGTAACATTTATTTTTTATAAACAGGCAGCATTTTTTTCTTTAGTTTTTTGATGTGAAATAAGATTTTTTTTTTCTTTTTGAGAGATTCATCCAAATACATCGTTAACTTTTTTTTCTCCATAACTTCAGCATTAAAATAATAATTCTAAAATGATGCACATTCATATTTTTGGCATTTATAGAAAATGTTAAAGAAGGTCTGTCAATGTTTTGCATCAAACTTTCAGTGATAAATTGAAGCAACTTCTCTTAAAAACTAAACTGAAGTGAGCCGCGGCAAGAAGCAGGTTAAATGCGAGGAAAGCATTGAATGAACAAACCAGGGTCTGCACGCATGATGCAGAAATCAGCCGATAGCTGCCGCTGCTTTGCATATCCTACAGATATGGCAGTTTCCTCTTGTTTTTGGTGGCAACTGCAGTGTCATTATGTTCCCTCAGTAGTGTTCTGTGGTTTGCGTTTCCTCACTGAGCTCTCTGTCGGAGACTGATCGCTGCCAGCGGCCGCTCCGTCGCTCATGGCTCCTTCCTCTTCAGTCGACTCGTCTCCAGATACTCGCTCGCTCTCGTTGTCCAGGTCAGACGTGTGCTTCTCCTCCATGAGGATGTCCTCCACCTCTTCCTCTGACACTTCCTCCTTCACTATCACCACTGCACAAACACAGAGATTCAGTTTTCATTATATTACAGAAGGTTCAATAACACAGAGTTTATTGGGCAAGTAAAGTTGAACTGGGCTGAGTTATTAAATTAAAAGCACCGAAGTGAGGGGACATTTGAAGGAGTAAAGGCAGATGCAATACTGGCTGCTATAAACTCCATGAAAAACGAGTTTTCTTCAAGGTTTGATGGAAATCTGTCAGCGATAGAAAGTATGAAAAAGGATGTAAGTGACTGCAGTGAACGAGTGACGCAGGCAGAACTGCGGATTGCAAATGCGGAGGACGATGTTGCCCACTTGCAAGCTAAAGTAAACAAATTGGAGTCAACGAATATGATTCTAGAAGAAAAGCTTCCGGACTTGGAAACCAGATCCCATTTAAATAATTTAAGACTGGTGGGCCTGCTGGAGGCAGCCGGAGGACGGGATTCATGTTCTTTCTTGGAGAAATGGATCCCAGAGGTGCTAGAAGGTGTGACACTGCAGTCCTCAGGTATCTTAGAGAGAGCGCAAAGAATTGGACCAGCGAGGGATTCCAAGGCTCCGCCGAGGATAAGCAAGCAGTCATCGCGGCTGCACGGGCAAAACACGACATCCGGTATAAGAACCAGCAAATTCGCTTCTACGTGGACTTGGCCACTGGAATACACCAACTGAGGAAACAGTTCGATCCAATCCGCCAGGAACTATGTGATTCACCCAGCCAGGCTGTTCGTAACTTACAAAGAACAGACCCGTACATTTAAAACAGTTTTACAGCTAATTAGTACATTTGGGGATATTTCGGGATACAGGGTAAATAATACAAAATCTTCTATATTACTGCTAAACTCGAGTGAAAGAAAGAAACCAATTTCAGAGGTAATTCAATTTAATATTGTAGATCAGTTCAAGTATTTGGGAATACAGATTTTGCCAAAATTGGAAAATATTACTGATGCTAACTATGAACCTTTAATGACAGAAATGAATGAGTCAACTGATAGATGGATGTTATTACCTGTGTCTACTATTGGGAGAATTAATATTTTAAAAATGAATGTACTACCTAAACTATTGTATTTATTTCAAAATATTCCGCTACTGCCACCTTCAGACATGTTTTCAAAAATCAAAACTATGTTTGTCAGATTCATATGGAATAACAGGAGGGCAAGGCTTCGTCTGTCTCTCATGTACTTGCCATTTGACAGAGGAGTTTTAAAATGTTCAAACATAGAGTGGTATTTTTGGGCTGCGCAGCTGAGGTCTATTATGTTTTATTTCTCATCGGGTGAGTCTCCACATTGGACAGAAATGGAATCTCATGATTTGATCTTGCCTCTACTCTCATATATATATATATATATATACACACCACAAAAAAATGTAAGAAAAAAAACCTCAAAACCCAATGGTAAGACAGATAATAAAGATATGGTATGATGTACAGAATTTTTTTTTGTCTCAATACAGTCCAATTTGGGGGAATCAGTTCCAGGGAGAGAGGATGCAACATTTAAATTGTGGGAATCGAAAGGACTTAAAAATAATTCAAGATTTATATCTGACAGATTCTGATCCTATGATGTCATTTGAGGAGCTGAGGATTAAATTGAACCTTAATAGAAAACATTTTTTCAAATACTTACAGTTGAGAAGTTTCATTAAATCGAATCAGGAGAACAATCTTGATAAACCCTTACAGGCATCATAAGAAAAAATTATGACAAGGGATAATGTGAGAAAGGGCATCATATCTGAATTGTATGAGTTGTTGACAACTAATTCATCAGAAAGTTCACAGTGTAAGTTGAAGGCATGGCAAGAAGACTTGCAGTGTGAGTTGTCAGATGAGGATTGGGAGGAAGCATAAATGCTCGTCTTAAACTTATACAGTATAAATGGATAATGCGGACATATGTAACACCGGTGGATTTGAATAAATATAGCAAAAATATACCAGACATATGTAGAAAGTGTAGAGGAACTTTTTTTCATTGTATTTGGCAATGCAGGAAGATCCAAGTATGCTTTTTCTGTTGGGATTATATCCAGTGGAACAAAGTTATAGTAGAAAAGAACAAGCATTCATAGACCTCAGCTTGCTTTATGCCAAGAAATGTATAGCTCTGTTGTGGATGAACAGACCAAGTACGAATCAATGGATAACACAAATGTTGTCAAGCCTTCCACTAGAAAAGATAACTTACATTTTGAAGGCTAAACAACATGTATTTGAAACAATATGGAGACCATTTATAAATTATGTCAAAGATTTTAATGTAATGGATGAGGAAGGGGAAGATTAATATATGTAGATAATGCAGCTCCGACTCATTGATATTAAAGAAAATTTGTTTTAAAATTTAATACGATTTTAAAAGATACTTATGAAACAATTACCAGGTGCTAAAACAGGAGGAACATTTTTGTTTAATGTTGTTGTTCTGTTCAAAATAAAATACAAATATTGTGGGGAAAAAAATTAATAAATCAAAACTATATAGACAAATAAAAATGACAAAAACAACAAAATGGCTAAACTTTAATGACAATTTTAAAATATAGTATTAAAAACGAATGCAAAAATATTATGAAATTCTAGTGCGGTCAAGCGGTTAATCAAAATTCATTTTTGTTTACTTAATATATTTGTGTGTATATCTATTTTGTAAATATAAACACACAAACATCCATATATATATCTTTAATAAAAATGTTATGTTTAATAATTTAAAATATTTATATATAATATCACTTATATTAATACAAATATATACATGTAAATATTTTCAAAATATATACAGTATACACACCTATATTATGTTAAACTTATTTTGGATGCAATTAATCATTTGACAGCACTAATAAAAATTATTATACTAAAATAACACTGAAACTGGGCATTAAATATGCACAATATATTTCCAATGATTTCACTAGCATATTGAAATATAAGCAATGGTATTTAAATTATTTTCTGTGAATGAGTTCCTATTTTAAGTGGTAATAATACCACTTTATTAAAATAACAAGTTATATCTGTTAATATTTAATGCAGCTGAACCAAAAATGTACAGCTGTATTTCTATTCATTATCATTAATAAATACTGTACCAAATGCATATAGCCTAATGTCTAGTTAATGCAATTTAGTAAATGTATTAACTAATGTTATATAATTGTGAAAGGTGCAATAAGCAGTAATAAGTTTCAAATAACATTTTGTGGTATTTAAAATAAAATGAAACACAATTCAGTACAGAGTAAATAATAAGTGTGTTTCTAATCTCACCTGTTTTGTCTCCTCTGTGCTTGGGTCTGGACGGCCAGATGCAGTCAGCGATCAAAACCAGCATCTAATTTGAGATATATTAACCATTAGATGGAGTAATTATCTCAAACCCAGCAGCTGAAGTTGACTTTGGAAAGTTTGATCCACTACATGCGAGAACCACCCACCGGCTCCTCAAAAGAGCCGCAGAATCGACCAGTGTTACACAACTCACCGTTGTATAACGTAGGAACTTCTCTTTCAAAATTTATTATATAATTCCTTCTGCTGCAAGTCATCATGTATCTGTACAGTATGTGCGATCTGCTTCATAGAGCTCTCGCATCAGATGAAGTCAAGAGCACTTTGTTGGCTCCCTTTGGTAAATGGTCTTTTTAGATCTGTCCGTCCGCAGGAATATTTATGCATGAGATACTTTCATGCAAAGAGTAAAGCATTTCAATTTAGGCTTGGAGCATGAATAATACATTAACCCATCTAAACTGTGAAAATGATGTTTTTAAACTCACCAGGCCGAGCATCAGTCCCATAAAGAGCGTAATGATGGCAAAAATCACATAAGAGCCCCAGGAAGGGATACCGAGCGTATTCGTCAGGTACGTGTGGATTTGCTGCGTTGAATGGACAAAAAAGGAATATATTTAATACAAACGACAAGATCTAATTCAGACTTGACAGGTTTTTCATAAAACAAAACTCCACTTGGTAGATGAAAGCATAAAGTAACCAGAAAAGACATAAGAGATTAGTTACATTAGTAGCATTTTTCATTGTAGAATCAAATCTTGTTGTAAAGCATTACGAAATTCTCTATGTCTTTAAACTTGGAAATTAAAGGATCGGTTCACCCACAAAAATTGCTGAAAATGTACTTGCTCTCAGGCCATCCAAGGTTAGGATGAGTTTGTTTCTTCATCAGATTTGGAGAGTAGCATTGCGTTAGTATCTAAGCAATGGATGCTCTGCAGTGAATGGGTGCCGTCAGAAGGAGAGTCTGATAAAAAACCACAATAATCCACAGCACTCCAGTCCATCAGTTAATGTGTTCAGAAGACAAAATTCATTCATTCATTATTCATTAATATTACTATTTTAATCAAATAAATGCAGCCTTTGTGACTTCTTTCAAAAAAAAAAAAAAAAGGGATAATTCACCCAAAAATGTAAATATGATGTTTATCTGCTTTTCGGCATTCAAGATGTGTGTGAATTTGTTTCTTCAGAAGAACACAAAGAAAGATTTTTAACTCAAACCATTGCAGTCTGTCAGTCATATATACGTTCCAAAGCTCTGAGTCAAAAAATAAAGCGTACAAAGATAAAACCAAATTAAACCCTGTGGTTAGATACAGTATTTATATAACTATTTACCTCTTATACACCACGATCTCTGACTGTCCTGAAATCATTCACAACATCTGTATACATCTATGTGTCAGAGCACACACGCCAGATGTTGTGAATGATTTCAGGACAGTTAGAGATACTGTTCAGTTTTTCGCACAGACCGATCGGTTTGTGTCTTAACACTTGAATTTATCATCACGAGCCGCAGGGTTTAATTTGGTTTTGTCTGTGTATTTTTATTTTTTTTCTTGAGACTCCCAGAACTTTGGAACATTTGGTGCCCATTGACTTGCATTATATGACTGACAGACTGCAAAGGTTTGAGTTAAAAATCTTTGTTTGTGTTCTACTGAAGAAACAAAGTCATCTACATCTTGCCCTGGGGGTAAGCAGATAAACATCACGTTTTCATTTTTGTGTGAACTTTCCCTTTAATTATTCCTAACTTTACACAGTGATGTAACTAATGTATTTAAATATTAAAAATTAATGTATAATGGTAGTATGCGTTATAAATTGTATAACTAATTTTTCTTGGTGACTAGTGTATATTTTTTTAGTGTATAATTTTTAACTGGAGGAAGCGTTATTATGGATTATGGTCTGATAGTCTGAAGTAACTGTCTGAAGTTACTGTCTTAACGATGGATTTATTTTGGCTTTTGTCTTCTCCAGATGTTAAGTGATGGACTGGATTGATGTGTATTATTCTGATGTTTGTATCAGCTGTTTGGACTCTCATTCTGACGGCACCCATTCACTGCTGAGCAGGTGATGGAATGAAACATTTCTATAACTATAAACTATAAGACAAGACTACACAACTAATTGCACATTTTTTCTTACTCTGATCCACACTGAGAGACGAAACAGATTAGCCATTCCTGACATTCTGTAAAAGAAAGAATAAAAAGCAAGCAGTTATATACAGAATGCATTCAATTCGAACAACATCTTATGCAGTATGTGATTGCAAGAAGCAAATACATCAGCACTTTTTTTCCCCAGAGAGAAAAGGTTGTATTTACAGAAGAGAGGATGGCGACTTCCATCCTGGCATCGGATCAACCCTCTCCCACTTTTTCTGCTCAACATATGCCTGGATATCCTCAATAGTCCGTGATGAAATGTATTTGCGGAAATTTCCATCTTTAGCGCTGCGGATGAGATGGGTTGTTCAATATCATACTTTAAATTGGCACATGCTATTTTTAATTTTAAAATAAAAATGGAACTTGAAAGCCAGTTTTGTCACCTGAGGGAATGTAAATTCATGCAGGACTTACTGAAATATAGTCGGCAGTGTTGTAACCAGAAACCTCCCACTCAGACCTGCCGAACAAAAGAGGACGGATAGATTGATGCAGAAACACAGATAGAAAAAAAATCCCTTCGGCATGGGAAGGCAGTGAGTGCTCTATAGCAGAGCTGTAATAAGAGTAAAGCCTGACAGTAACAGGCGTTTTCTCCCCACAGAAACACATTCAAGCCCCACCGCAGGTGGAAGCACAGGACAACACACTCCTCTTCACCCGCATCATTAGCCGCTTAAATGCAATCTTTGCTTGCATTCAAAATGCAATTAGCGTTCAAAGGGGTCTGTTTATAATGGTATTAATAATAAAGGCTTTCATCTGCTTGTGATGTCACTCGATGGCACACATCAAATATAGCTGATAATAACTGCAGGAGGAATTCAAATGAGTGACACGTTGAAAGTCTAATTCTTTTAAAGTCCCACAGTAGTTCATTCGAGCCACATGATTACACTTAAAGAGCTCTGTGTGCAAACAATCCAGCAGTGTTGGGTATAAATGCCAGACATGCTGCTGTTGATCAGACCGGACCCAAACAAGGCATTCATGCTCATGATAGTTTCATATGCACATAATTATTTGCAACGGCTTTGAATGTGCTACATCCTGTTTTATAATTTTAGCATCACTGCTGAGGTCTTTTTTTGTTTTTGTTTTTGCACTTATGTCAGACTAATATCCATGCTCAAAAAAAACTAACTCTAAAACAAATTAGCATTTCATTCACTTGCTTTGACAAAATATATGTATTACCATATTGTTATATATATACACACATACAAAATATATAAGCTAGTAACTATTGTGATATATTTTGTTGTTTAAAGGAAAAACAATAAATAATAACACTTAGATATTATTTAATATAAATTTTATTGAAATTTATTGATGGTATCACTATGATTACTGCTAGTTTATTGTATTACCTATATACATGAAAAAAGTTTATGTATACATCATTTTTTTATGTACAGGAAATACATATATATTTAATAATGTATATTTTATAAAAATGTATTTTTATCATTATTTCTTGTATACACACACACAGATAATAGATACAGATCCTTAAAGACTAAATTGATTTTAATTTCAAAACTGTATCATATACAGTAAGAAGCAGTGGTCAAACCTGGTTGTTGTGTAACATCGACTCTGCCCACTGATATACCCAGACTTTCACTTTGTCTTCCCAGACTCTCCCAGTCTGTTTGTAAATGCTGGCAGGCCGGACACCACGGAGCATAACTGATGAAACACATGAAACAGATCCATTCAATTACGTGCATGCATAAAACATAGATTTAACTCGCAGCCGCTGCATACTGAACGTAAAAGTGGGTGTAACCCTGATGGTGCGAAGTCTGCAAACATGTCCACCACAGGTCATTATTTATACAATATCACCCACAGTATCTGTGCATATAGATGCTTTCTGCATAACATGACGATTTGAAACGATTTGAGTGCGTTTCTATGTATTATTGCAGCAAAAGAGAGACATGTGTGAACACTTCCGGTTATAGCACAACATACACGTCACTGCAAACCAGACATTGTTATTGTGTTTATTTCGATACATTGTTTCGGTTTAAATTGTAACATTGTTGCAGCCCGCGGCAGATCAAAGAGTCATCGAATCGCAGCGTTATTCATCTAAAGATTGACTCATGAATCCTGCAGCTCATGATCAGATCAGATCACACACACACACACAGTGCTGAACTCACAATTTGATCATCCATTCGCCCTGCAGGATGAGCGTCCAGTTGGCGTCGGTCACCGTCAGCACATCACCGGCGTCCGTCTGAGAGATCAGCCCAGCCGCGAGCGTCAGGAACACAGTACAGATCCAGCCGGAGCTGCTGCCATATTTCTGCATGTCAGCGCGTCTCAGTCCCGCCATATTGCTGCTGCTGCAGGAGCACATGATCCAACACGAGCAGGAAATACAGCAGCAGCAGCAGCAGAGCTCAGAGCCCAGCTCGACAGATGTGCAGGAAAGACCGTGCACACTCTACTACTTCCGTAATCATCAATATACTTCTCATGTATTTAAAACACATTATATATTATACATTTTTGTATTTATATAGTTATTCTTGTATATATATATATATATATATATATATATATAGTAGATATATATAGTAATATATATATATATAGTAGATATTTTGAGAATATTTACAAGTTTAGACATTTATATATTCATATTATTATATTTAATATTATAAATAAGTACATTTGATATATAAACATATTTTTCTTAAATATATACATGCATGTGTTTGTATTTATATTTATATATATCCAAATAATAAATATACACAGTACACACACATTTTATTATTTGGATGCGATTTATTGCGATAAATCATTGACACCACATTACACTATAGTTATTATTATTATTAATAATAATTATTTTTATTATATTGTGTGTATAATAATAATAATAATAATAATAATAAGTATTATTATTATTATTATTATTATTATTATTATTATATTATATAAAATATTATATGTTGTAAAATAATGGTTGTAAATATATTTTAAAAATTCTTAAATACGAATTTAAATAAAAAATATTGCAATACATATATTACAATTCATAGTAATAATAATAAAACAAATACATTGTATTAATATATGTATTTTATTTGTTATTATAAACATACAAATATAATATATTTTATATAAATAATATAGCTTTTAACATTTTTAAGTTTATATACACACACACACACATATGGTGTTTATGAACAAATTTCGGAGAAGCGCGCACGAATGATTAATAATGGCTGACACTTCGTTCCCCAATCAGCCTATTATCTGATTACCCTATCAGAGCTAAGAGGTTTTCCTTTAAATAGAGCGAACTCCCCTTCTCTGGTATCTCGTTCTTTGCATCCCTCCGCCTCCCCTTACTCCACCTTTAGACCTCACCCTCCTCCCGGCGTTCGGGCTGGACGCCAAGCTCAGTCAAACCCTCGCCGCCAAGGAGTTAAAATCCCTAGGGCTCGGAGTCCACCAAGCTCTCAGCCCTCTCCCCGGACAGCACGTCAAACACGCTTATTCTATTCGATTATTAGTGAGGAAATGTGAACTCGTGAAATATATATATATATATATATATACATTTGAGTTATTTATCAGATGCTTTGTATCCAAAGCGACTTACAAATAAATATATAAATTATATAAATTATGTTATTACATATTATTACCGCTGTATGTTTTTATTTTATATAGTATATTGCTCATTATGTGTCTATATAAGTATTTTCAAACACCTTCTGTTTCGGGTGTGTTATCTAATCTGTCCTACACACTGTGAATTAAAGGTGTATTTCATGAAGTTATGTTATTTCCTGTATATGTGAGCTCTGTTCAGGGGCAACCTTACATAACACATCACAGTACAACTCCTGCCTGCTTCACAAATAATATATATAAAAAAATGCTCAGATGAGGTTTTGTCCTAATCAAAGATCAATTTCATATTTTTGCTGCAGTTCTGTTAAATCACACCTGATCACACTGATGCTTATAGATCAATGTACTGTAGAACAGACAAATGCATCTTTATGTACTTGCAAGGTGAACTCAATACATAATAATAATAATGATGAAAATAGTAATTGCTGTTTTTCTTTCTTGTAGGCTTCCCAGAAGTAGAACTGCATGGGAAAAGATGCATGAATGTGGCTTATATTAATATAAACATTGATCATATTGGTATCTGCCAGCATTAGCATAGAATAGGCCTAATTATCATCACTTTGTCTGTGATTCGTTAATTGAAGGTAAATTACATTTTATTTTCTAGCAGCTGAAATCCTACATGCTCTGTTGTTTTGCTTGAGATAAATACAGTAAGCATATAGATTAGTTTGAGATAAAGTTAATATATGAGATGCATGATTGCATTCAGAGCTGAACAGTATATTAGATTCCTAGATGTAGAAGAAGAAAGAAAGACCACCTGAGACAAGCCAGGGTCAATATTAGTGCATGAGTGTTTTAATTATCACTCTCTCTGCCTGAACTGGTCAATGCTGGAAGCAGATTATATCAGGGTATATTTGTCCAGTTCATTCAGTGCACTTCCTTCTGATAGATTTAATATTCAAAGAAATTATTATTTTGTCAATAACAGATAATTTGCTATAAATTTCATTCACACTAACAGGAAAGATATCATCAGGGTCCAAAAGAAAATATAAATATATAGCATTATATTTACTACTTAATAAATAAATAAATAAATCACAGTGGCAAAAAACAAAACAAAACTTTAAATTCAGTCTTTTTTTTTTCATTCTTTATGTATGTATTTATAAAGTAAATGTTGTTTTCATTCCCTGCAGTTGAAGTCACCTTTCCACCCACATTTTTGTTACAAATACAATAGGTTACCAAAAGGGAAAGGGCACTTAATTGTCACGAAAAATTGTCACAATGCAAAAAATAAATAAATAAAACAAATAAATACTACTACAGCTAATAATAAATAAATAAATTAATGAAATAATAATGTTAGTAAAATAGTCCTTTTTTCTTTATTTATAAAATGTATATTCTTCTCTTTTGCTATAATATCAATGTGCATTTATAATTTAATCTTATGGCAGTTTCTTTCTTCATATATGTGTTTATAAAATATATATTATTTTTTATTTCCTCATGCAGCGTACTGGATTATTGTGCAAACATTTTAATTAACCTACTTCATAGTTGATTACTAAAGTGCCTCGATTATGGATTTTTGGAAATGATCTTTCATGCGGTGTGTAACACAGCTCTAAGTGAATGAAAACATCCTGCAAAGTTTGAAATCTGAAAAAGCTCCGTGTAGTAAGTTATTGTCTCTCAAAGAAAGAGTCGACTCTGAATCATTGCAGCGAGTCGACTCCCAAGCCGTTTCATGTTGGCGTCAACTAGAAACATTAGCATATTCCCCGCCCACTGGTTGGCCTTTTCGAAAATGAAAGTGTTTTTGTATTATATATAGTAGCCTTTTATACTGTTTATAAATATGCAACATATTTGAGCATTTTTAACTTTGATTTATTTGTAATTATTAAAACAGATGAAATGATGATGCTGATTGCCTGCATTCTCCTTGCAGAGGTGTTATGAAATGTTCAATTGTGCCGGTTGCTCCAGCATGGGAAGGACGCGGCGCGCGCTAGGAGGCGCTGGATCTCAGTGCGCGCATGAGTCAATGTGCGGAGGACACACACACACACTCACTCACTCTCTCTCTCCCCCATCATTTATGATCGCTCTTTCTCTCCGCTGCTCAGTTGCTTCACATCTTCGATCACTCCTTCCGTTCCAACCACAAATCTGCGGCGTTCAGTCCAGTCAAGCAACATGAATCGAGCGCTTCTAAATGACCATCTGCGCGCGTAAAGCGTTTCCATTCACCACAACCGCTCCGCTGTCTTCCAGCCGGCTGCGCTCGGGCTTCTTCCCGGAGAAGAAAGAGAGAGACTCTTGTTTTTTTTTTTTTTCGCTGCTTTGGGTGTAAATGTTGAAGCTTGAATGGCTGGAGCTCAACCTGGCGTTCATGCGCTTCAACTCAAGCCGGTGCGCGTGTCCGAGAGTCTGAAGCGAGGCAGTAGATTTATGAAATGGGATGAGGTAAGTCACCATCACCCTGCGTATGTGTGTGTGTGCGCGTGTCTGTTTGACGTCTTCAAGTGAGAGAATGAATGCATGTGAGGCTCGTGCGGCGAATGCGGTTTGTTTGATCGCGCGCGCGGATGTTGCATTGTTTACAAGCCCAGCATGAACGCACCAAACGCCGCAGAGCCTCTCAATCAGCTCCCCATTGATCTCTATCGATGTTAGATAGGCTTTGACTTCTCAAGTCCATCAGCACAGACTCTCTGCAGAGCCTCGAGAATGACATCAGGTTACTCTGTGCAGTAATGTATCACTGCAAACCTGACTGCACTAATGCAACGAGCTCGCATGTGACTGCTCACTGTGTGCCTTTAAAACAAGCGTGCAGTTTGCTGGAGAACGTGTCGCATTTCGTAGCGAGTGCTGCATGAGCATTGATTGAGTGCTGAGGATCTCACACACATTCACCTGTTGGATGAGAGAGTTTTCTGCGAGGAGAAACTCCCTGCAGCTCTAGACGAAGGAATTCAAAGACTTTACATATGATGGATGTCACATATTTTCTGTATTTTAATGCATATACTTGTTACTTGTTTTTGTTATTGCGGATGCTTTATAGATGTTGAGAATCGAGGGGAACTGTTGAATATTTAGTACGTTCTCCCTATACACTGAAGATAAATATTGAAGACAGAAGTGTTTCCTTTTAGAAATTGCTAGTATATTTTACATTTATTCTAAAGAAGCGGCAAGTAACGTATTGAAATAAATGTCAAATTTTGACTGAAGTATGCTCTTTAAAATAAAGGTGCTTCACAGCCATGCCATAGAAAAACCTTTTTTGGTTCCACAAAGAACTTTAAAAAAACATCTCTTACCTTTTGTTGTAATTTAAAGAACCTTATTTTGCCACAAAGAAGATTTTGTGAAACAGAACGGTTCTTCAGATGTTAAAGGATCTTTATGGAACCATTTAGACAAAAAAGGTTCTTCCATCTTTTTTTCCCTTGAAAATGCAATCTTTTTATTTATAATCATATTTACAGTGTATTACATTTTTATTAGTTGATCAATATGAGTTTTAATGGACTTTAGCTTTTAGTTCATGTTGATCTTGATGCACCATTATTCAAAAATCAACTTTAATTAAACTATTACGAGGTTTTGATGTGTTGTTTTACATGTTACTAATTATTAAACCCATATTTATTTGAATAAAAACTGCTATAAATTCTGTCCAAAACAGCTGTTAGTATAACTTTAGTTCATTAAATCTGATATCATTTTCAGCATTTTTATATTTTAAAATGTTAAACTTTTTTTTTCATTACAGATTACAAACAAACTCTAAATCTAGGCATTTCATTTAAGTCTGAGACCATTTTTCTAGCATTCTTTTCATTGCAAGTTATCTCTAGAAAAAGAAATATTATCATGCATTTGAGAATGCATTTGGAATGTTAAAAGATTTTGATGTGGTGTTGTAAATCAGGTAAAGTAAAACCTTTGTTGGTGTTGGTAACATCAGTACTTTTAATGCCTTAATGCTAAAAGCCAGAAGAATTTGATTGAATATTTAGCACATTCCCTCTAATATTGTGTAGAATATTAATACATCTATTATTAATAATACTATTATAATAGGATTAATGATATTAAGTTCTTTTGGTTCACACAGATCTTGATCAAACACCAGATGTAATTCAACTATTAAGAGATTCTGAGATGCTTGTTCTGTAAATGATCTAAAGTAAAACATTTGGTAACCTCAGTACGTTTGTCTGTTATGCAATGCTTTAAAAATGACTTTATATTTAGCTTTAATCACACAGGCTACATTCATTTTAGAAACTGCTGCTATAAATTCTGTCCAAAAAAGCTGATTTACTATGTTAGTGTAACTCTAATTTTATGCAAATTATCCAGAGTAAAACATTTGTTGATGTTGGTAATATCAGTAATGTGCCTATTATGTAATGCTCTAAAGCTAAATACATTAAGTTTAGAAACATATGCTATAAATCCTGTCCCAAAAAGCTGGGTTATTATGTTAGTGTAACTCTAGGCAGTACAATAAACTCTGATATTATTTTTCTAATTTAGTTAATTTAAAAACATTTTTTATAACAAAACAGCTAGTGCGTTATGTTAGTGTAAATCTAATACATTTAATAATTCTGATTTGTTTTTGTTTTTTTTTCCAAATGATCTACAGTAAACCATTTGTTGACGTTGGTAACATCAACACTTTTATCCATTAAAATACATTAATTTTAGAAACTGCTGCTGTAAATTCTGTCCAAAAAAGCTGGTTTGATATGTTAGTGTAACATTTGTTGATGTTGGTAATATCAGTAATTTGTCTATTATTTAATGCTCTAAAGTTAAATATTTTAAGTTTAGAAACATATGTTATAAATTCTGTCCAAAAAAGCTGGTTTATTATGTAATAAATAACTCTAGGTAATAAATTAAAGTTTGATGTCATTATTGCTCATTTCCGTTTTTCTTTTTAAATAATTTAATTAATTAATTTAATTAATTTAAAATATTTTTAATTGCAAAACAGCTGGTTTATGTATAATAAATAAATAAATTTTTCTAGCATTTCTAGACTTTTTCTAGCGTTTTTCCCCTAATTTAAACACTTTTTTTTATTCAAATAATCTAAAGTAAAACATTTGTTGATGTTGGTGTATATTCATTATAGAAACTTCTGCTATAAATTCTGTCCAAAAAGATGGTTTGTTACATGAGTGTTAGTGTTTCTGATTACAAATTGAAGTCTAACACCATTAAAATAATTATTTTTAAGATTTTTCACAACTTTTAGTCTGATACCATTTATATAGCATTTTCTATCCAGTTTAAACACATTATAAGAATAATAAACGTTATTAAAATGGGTTTTAGAATGCATTTGAACAAAACCAGAATGATCTGAGATGTTCTAAAGCTGCATCTGTGCCTCAAATGTAATAATACATCCCAGAATCTGAGATATTGCTTCATCTGGGTTTTTCAGCTTTGAAAGGGGGGAAAAAATCCCATCTTTTGGATGTGCGCGTGCTGTTTTAGAAGCTGTAATCACTAAGTAGGTGTGAGTTTTCTGGAGGAGTCTTTCTGCCATCAGCACAATAATGCCGTGCAGCTTTACATGAGCTTATGCTGAAAATGTTGACGTTTAAAAGCTTTTCTCTGCAAATAAATGGGAAATGTTGGCCTGTTGCTATGGCAACTTTCAGGCTTTAAATTCCCGTCTTCCTTGCCTGCCTTACATTAGCGAAGACACGGCGCGCCGCCCAACTTAGATGTGGGCAGACCCACGCAAGAGCTAAAATAACACAATCAATTACAGATCTCTGCTTCTGCTTAAACAGACCTGTGACTTGAATGCTGTGACTTCCACCGGTGGGGAAACGATCACCAGCCAGCATGAATCACACTAATATAGAGTGCTTATGCAACGTCTGAGTCAAACCTCAGATTTCGGTCCGTCCCGAGACCGTGTCCAGAAACATGTTTTCAAGTGGATTGCCACAGAAATCCCAAGCGTTGGAGATTAGTCTTCACCTCCCACAGAAACATGACGTCGTCTTACACAAGACTTTCATTCTGCTGCGCTTTTTATTTGGTGCTCTTAAAATAACTCCTGCAGATGCATGGAGGGATCATATGTTAGCAAAATTGGACTTTTATGAGCTTTATTCCATCTGTTTGCTCTGAGCCACGCTTATTTTAGTCTGTGTTAGCTTTTGTTTATTCTGTGAATTTGATTTTATTTTTTAGTTAATGTTTTAGTTATTTTGTTGTGTTTTTGTCATTTTATTACTCTATATATATACAGTCAGCATTTGAAGTGGATCATAAAAGTGAATCAAAGCGGTCCTAAGACAAGAACACATTTTGGTTTTAGGTTTTGATCCACTTCAGATGTTGACTTCTATATGTATAAAAATTAGAAATATTTTATTTTATGTATTATTTATACACAATGTTTTTTTTTCAACTAACTGTTGTTGTAATTATTGAATTTTATGAGTTATAATCTCTCATATGATATTAAAATTAGACTTTTATGGGTTTTTTTAAAAATATTTTTTAAATTTTTGAATTAGATTTTATTTTATTTTTGTAATTTTGTTGCATGTTTTATTTTATATTGTTTTTGTTTATTTTTATTTATACATTTTTTATTTTTTATAATTTTTGTAATTTTAGTGCTTTAAAATACATAGTTTATATGTATTTATATATTATTTTAAGTCATGTAAATGCTTTTTTAAATTATTATAATTGAATTTTATGGGTTACATTTTGCCATTGGATATCAAAATATTGACTTGAATGGTTTTTATTCCATCTGTTTTTCTAAGCTATTGTTATTGTAGTACATGGTATTAGCTTTTAGTCATTTTGTTATGTTTAATATTTTATGACTCTGTAGTTTTGTTTTCTTTATTACTTTTTGTTGAATTTTAAGGCTTCAAGTTAAACTAAATGGGAAATGAGAAATATTTTATGTATTTATTTTTCATGCTTGATTTAATTTTAAATTGCCTTTGCATGTATCAGAAATAATACTGCAGATTTTTTTTCCATTAAAGTTTTTTTATTTAAAGGAACATTTGTTTAATTTTTTTTTTTTTTTAGTTAATTATAACTCTTCAGAGCTCATCTGTAAAATGAAACTTTTATTATGTATATATTTAAAACCCATCTTTCTCCTCAGCAGTATCAACCAAGCCATTTTGCATTCATATTCATATGCATGATGTGAATTGTCCAAAATTGTTATCTAGCAAGCAATAGCAAGTGGTGAATCATGATTTATGTAAACTAAAGGTTATTGGCTGTTTTACGTTTCATTATGTCCTGACTCAGTTCCCTTTCCAGCCATTTTTCAAAAGAAAATATGTCTGTGCATTAAAGAATATCTCTATCTTTTCCTGAGACCATTATGAATATTGAGAATAAGTTGTCTATTTTACATTAATTCTGCTGTGTATTGTCCTCTTTCTCTGCTCAGGATTCGTCTACAGTGACTCCCGTGACGTTGCGTGTCGATCCGCAGGGATACTTTCTGTACTGGACGGATCAGAATAAGGTAAATCAAAATCCAGTGCAGCCTAATTGAAGCTTGTGATATTTTTTCTTTTGTTTTTCCACCCAGTTTTGTGTGCAGTGTTTGCTGATCTTGTAATCTATTGCAGCGTTATTCTAGTATTAACTGTACTAGCTTATATTTATAAGCATTTCATTTGTATTTGGGTAAAAGACGGTAAGACGTCCGCATCACAAGAAGTTCACAAAAGTGATTATTATGTCCACAGAAAACACATTAAATGTAAGTGAAGTGTGTACTTTTAAGGTTTCAAATAAGTTTTTGGAGAATGAAATGTTAAAACTTGGTTGAAATAATGTTAGATTGTCATTCAGTGGAACACAATATTTATGTAAAAATTCAAACAAGCTTATTCTGCCTTGTACATACTAATATATTTAAAAGAATAAGGAACCACCTTCAATTTTATTGTGTTTTAAATGAGTAAAAAAATCTTACTGACAAATGAGCAAAACATAGGATAGTGGTAAATTAAAAATATATGAATAAATAAATAAAATTACAACTAATTAGTATTTGGGGTGAAAGAAATTCATCTTTTAAAGGGCTAAAATAAAATTAACATTAAATGCAGATTCTCATTTTAATTTCAGTTAAAATTTTAGTAAATTTGTTGAATGTTTTTGTTGTTGTTTTGGTGCAATACGTCTTTTTAGTTTTTACATTTTTTATTATTTTTTTATTTTCTCATTTAGTACTTAAACTAAATGAAATTGCTCATGTTTGCCTTTGCAACTAATTGAAATATGTTTATGTCTCTCTAATAAGTTCAATATTCTATTTCATTTAATTTATTTAAATTAACAGTAAATGTAGTTTCTATTGATATATTTCCCATTCTTATTTTAATTTTAGTTAAAGTTTTAGTAATTTTTGTTGCAGTTTTTTGTTGTTGTTTTTTTATTTTTTTCCCCTTTGCAACTATTTTAACATTATATGTATTATTTTTATTTATGTTATATTATTATTATTATTATTTATTTATCTATTTATTTGAATTAATATAAATATATTTGAGTGTTTTTAGTTTTAAAAATTTCCAGACTAATCTGCCAATGACATTAAAAGTATTTTAACAGTAAAAATTTGACTCCTAACCTTTGAGCTCAAGCATCCCGAGCATTATAAACATACATCTGATCAGAACGAAACAGTTGGTTTTATCTGGTGTGGTGTCATTTTTCCAAAGTCTGTCCGGAGGGAATGAGGTTGAGTCTTTTGTCCAGATGGAGCACCGACAGCCAAATGCTCATATCGCCTCAGAGTCTGGCTCAGAGACACGTCCCACTTTAAATCATCCAATTCATTTGAGTTTGTCCTTCACTTTTTGCGCTTGCGTTAATATTCTAAACATGAAAATAAAGTGTGGATTCATTGTTGATCTTGACTGATGTACCTGGAGCTGCTGATCTGATAAACAGCTTCTAATAGATTGTGTTCAATAGTAATTGTGCTGAAATGATCTGATGGAGTGAAGTGTGGGTGAAGAGCAGAACAGACGTCACGCTGTATTAAAAGCATAGCTGTATGTGATTATACAAGAATCACAAGCATGTTTGCTGAGATAGCATCAGTTCATTCTGCCTTTCAGAAAGCACAATCGTATCTCATAATGGCAAATTAAGGCCACCGAGCTGATAAAACCAGAAAATGAAGAGCTCATCTGCCATGACATTGATTTTGAGTCAAAGAATGTTGAAAAATACTTTGCTCTTATTTGTTTTACGACTTAATTCACCTCTTTTGGTAAACATAAAGTACCTTTTGTATTAAAATTAAATAGGATTTTTGTTATTTGGGGATCATTGGGATAATATTATAGTTTTTATTGATATTTTGAATTAGTTTTTTTTATTTTTATATTTACAGTTGTCATTTTAATTATAGTTAAAGATTGTGTAATTTTGTTGTGTTTTATATATATTTTTTTAAATTAGTGTGTTTTGTTATTTTAGTACATTATATTAAAATGAGAAATGTTGCATTGGAGCTAGATGAAATTATTTTTATTTTTTTAAGTTACTTTATTTCAGGTATTTCAGATTTTTCTGTCTCTTTATTATTTATTTATTTATTTTCCCAATTTACTTGCTTTGCAACTAGATAAAAGTATTATTATTATTATTTATCTATTTTCCCAATTTATTTATTTATTTATTTGAATTGTATTCAAGGTTAGTTATGGCCAGGACATGCTTTGAGTGTGAACTCAACAGGAAGTGAGGTCATATAAGTTGAATGTGGATGGAGCCTCTCCTCTTCTCTCGTCGTTTTATGTAAGAGAATCAATTGTGATTCAGTCGAGTGCGAGTGTATTCCAGCAAACTTTAGCATGTCATTTCTCATGTCAGTTTGTGAAAGCAGCAGCGAGGAACATCAGAATAATATTCATGCGAGTGACTCAATCTTCAGATACCAGATGGTATTGAATAAAACGCCGCTAATTGTGAGGGACTCTGAAGGGCTTTGAGACACCTAAACTGCATTCACTTATCAGGTTCAGTGACTGTGCGTATAGATACTGAGATTGGCTGAAACAAAAGCTCATTTTAGGACCAATTAATATTTCATTTCATTTTGTTTTCAATAGTGTGATTCTACTTCACAAATTCGCATAAATTTTTACATATATATATATAAAATTAAACTGTTAAAAATTTAGGGTGTGGTGTTTGTTATCCTCCTGTTTTTTTGTGTGTATTGTTGTATTATAGAAACACAATATTATTACAGTTTTTATAAATATTTTAAATCAGTTTTTTTTTACTTTTTAAAGTTTTAGTAATTTTGTTGTTTTAATAATTTTTATTGTCTTTTTCAGTTTTAGCTTTAGTTAACAGTAATAATAACCCTGATTCTGCCTTTTCCCCCTGATTTTAATAACTTTTATTTATATTATCCCCCCAACCTCAATTTAAATGAAGTATTTATGGTAGTATTTGTTATTGATCACGTTATATTACTTAATTACACTATATAGAATATGCACATTTATAATGTCATAAAATGTGCGTCATAATGCAATATAAGCTCAATGGCCCTACAATTATTAGCTTTTACTGTATTTTTGGGGTGAAATATGGCTTGGACCCATTTCATACACTAGGTTTTTTCTTTTTTTTTTTTACTCAGATAACAATCTACTTGTCAATCAATGAAAGCAATGAAAGCAAATCTGACAGTTTTTCCTGTCCATAAAATACGCTCCGAATTCCAGCACAGGCGCCTCTGGCCAATAGTAATAGAATAGCATTCTGTATTGTTATGCAAACCAAGCGTATATTCAAATCAATACATGCGTTTCTATATTTAGCAGCACTGCAGGCCAGATTGTCACCAGCGAGAGTCGAGCAAATCATCACAGTCACTTACAAGCGGCTCCATTATTGAATATTGTAGCAGGTTTGCGAGTTTTCTGTGGATGGAGAGTCAATAGAGTGCGGTTTGCTCTGCTGAACTAACAGATATTTGATCATGTAGTCTCAATGGATTTTCAGGAGCGCAGTTGGAGCTCGCTGGCGACGTCTTCTGCAAGCTGATTTCAAGGGCTCCTGGTGCCTTCTGTCTTTAGCCCAACTCCCGTCACAGACCACCTCCATCCCCTGTTGCCATGGCGCTGGTGAAGCTCCCGCCACCATACGCCGGTTTTCATAGATGAGTGAGAGATGCTTTCATTATTCAGACAGCCTTGGCACGCATATGCAATTATCATAAATATTATATCCTAGTCATATAACGGGGAAGTGATATCGAAAAAATAGCAACTGCACTGCGTCACAGTTGCATGCGTGTTCAGAAAATGCACACATTTGCATTTGCATCGCTTGGTTTCCCGTCAATGTCATTTCTGCATGTTTTTGATTTCGGAGTCAGTAGGCTAAATGCGAGTTGAGTTGGAAATGACCTCGTGGCCTGGTGAATATTAAAGGAGAGGCGTATCTTGTCCTGTGCTAATGTTTTAGGTCAAAGCTCTGAACAAATGACATCCTTGGATGTCTTTATATAATCTCCTGGAGTCTCCTGTCCTCCCGCGTTCACAGAAGTGTCACGCGCACAAAAGTGTGTCAGCAAAGGCTGGCGATTGTAGCCCATCCAAAATGTCTAGAAAGGAATAGAAGTATACAATAGAAATAAAGAAAATGGATTGATTTTGAAATTATAATCGGTTGTTTTGGGGCAATTTATCCTTTTAGAAAGTTTTAATAACCAATATGGATGGTTTAAATGCCAATAATGTGCAGTAATGACCAATATGAATGTTATAAATACAGTGGGTACGGAATTATTCAGACCCCCTTAAATTTTTCACTCTTTGTTATATTGCAGCCATTTGCTGAAAATCATTTGTTATTTTTTTTTTCCTCATTAATAACACACAACACCCCATATTGACAGAAAAACACAGAATTGTTGACATTTTTGCAGATTTATTAAAAAATAAAAACTGA